>JAHWFP010192108.1:112030-127822 GCA_023313725.1 Lithobius niger | reverse complement strand
TTATACATGCACCAACCAATATGTAACATTTACTGTGTTGAAAATTTAGGGATAAGATTTTATATATTGTGAGTGGATCCTGAAAATTGTTTTATCCACTTCGAAGTGGAAAAAAAATGTGAGCTTTTGACAGGTTGGAGAAAAAAAGACTTTAGATTTGAGTTGGGGGAAAAAAAACAGGTTATTTGCCTTTATGTTTACTTCTGAGCCTCACGTACCGTTAAAATGGTGCCCCCCCCTTATCCAAAAAAAAAAATAAAACTTCTGGAAGATAAGTTTAATCACGACTTGAAATAAAAAAAATTATAAATCTTAGGTGATCTGCAACAAAGTTTTGACATCGTACATCTCAGTACTAACACCAATTATCAAGCAAGAGGGAGTAAAAGACGATAGGCCGAAAGGCTCATTGATTTACTTCGTAACCGAAATTAAATAAACATGGTACGCTATTTACCAAAATAGTTCCTTGATTGTCACAAATCAAGGTGCGAATTTTCGGTGGTCATTTATCTTTCTTTAGAAAGATCTCCCACCTTCCTCAGGCACTTCGAGCGTTGAACGCCTTTTGACTTGGAGAAATGGGAAGTTGTTTTGAATTTCCCGCACGTGTTTGTACTTCCGGTTTGGGAGGAGGGATAAGAGGCGGCGAGCAGCTCCATCTGTGGAGCTTGGGAAGAAATAGGAGGGAGGAGCGCTTTCCACTTGCAATTCAATCGGTGCGTCAATTCTGGTGTAATAATCCGATTGACGTCGCAATGTGAGGCTTCTAGGTTGTTCATGAGAGATTTTCTGGCATTCTGGAAGTGATGGATGGAGATGATTTCCAAAGCTCGAAGATGTGGCTCAGACTGTGTGTCAGATTTCGGAAGCATTGTGGTGCTCTCCTAAGTTATTTCGTGTTTTTTGGAGATGTGGTGAGCAGCAACTGCACTTCGTTTGGCTTTCCTTTTCTCCACAGCCTTCATGTGTTCTCGAACTCGGGTGCTAATTCGACGTTTGGTTCGCCCACATAGATGGCGTCGCAGTCCGAGCACGGGATAGCGTATATCGCTGCCTTGTTCTGCAGGAGGCTGCAGAGAACCTCGGGGTCATCAGAGGGGGGAGGAGGGGCAGTTTTGGTGTCCGTTGTTAGGTGTAGTTCCTGGCAAGTCGGTGGGGATCACAGGACCGACGTTCATGCTCTGGGACCTAGTGTTGTATCGGTGGTTGACCCCGCGTAGCTCCAGAGAAAGTTCCCTTGGTCTTGACAGAGGTTCTTCGAGGAGAAGGGATAGCAGCAGGAGGGTGCGGTGGCCCAGTCTCAGGAGGTGGTGGAGGCGTCGGCAAAGGAGCTGGGGTCTGGTTCTGCTTCTTCTTTGGTTGCAGCAGTGATTTCAGATTCGGGGGTTGCGAAAAAAAACACCGGACACCTCCATGGGAGAGGATTCGCTTTACACGGTCTCCCTTGCTGGGGCAATAGGACACAACTTGGAAAGGCGTTGGGGACTGCATGACTGGAGACTGGTTTTCCCACCAACTCCTAGCCTTAGCGATGGCCTTATTAATCAGGCGGGCAGGAAAACCTAGATTGAGAAATTTCTCCTTGGCTTGGAGGAAGTGCTTGGTTGCATCTGCGTTGGACATCGTTCGATACTTGATCCGTACCATTTCGTTATCGAGCACAGCGAGGAGTTGTGACTTGGGATGCCCGGAGTGGAATGGAATCATCCTAGTGCTCTGGGTAGGCTTGGAGTACGGTTCCCAGACAATGGAGTTGCCTCGTCGACGGACAAGAACGTCTAGAAAAGGAAGGCATCCGCGTTGCTCAACCTCCGACGTAAACTCAAGACAGCTGCTCCAGTTGTTCAAGGTATGCTTGACAGGTTCAAGACGGTCTTCGGGAAGCGCAGGTGAAGGTATCATCACTATATCTAGTCCACACTCGAAGTTCGGGGTGAGAGGACAAAACGTGGGCATCTAGAAACTGAAGCACTATTTCCGCCAGGCACGGGTGAACTCGAGTACCCCATGGGGGTGCCTCGGGTCTGTTGGAATAACTCTTTGCGGAAACTCACAAAGATGTTTGACAGGAGTGTCTTGAGGATGCGTCTGTCCAGCTCAAATTCTCGGTCATCAATATCGAGTTTACGGGCGGATTGGTCGAACATCTCCAGAATGAGCTTGTGGCTAAGACTTGGGAACAACGCACGGACATCAAAGGATGTGAGAAGGTCTCCAGGTTGGAGACGAAGCTGGCTGAGGATCTTAGTGAATTGGAGGGTATTGGAAAAACGACTACCGTAAATCGTGTAATAAACGCCCATGGGCTTGTAAAATTAATTTGTTTAAAATTGGGGGGTGGGCGTTAAAAACAAGTATTATCTATTTTCTAAACTAATTTCTATCCAGGGAGGGAGTTTTCTATCACGGAAAAGTCGGCGATAATGTGGTCATTTGCGTGCGTGATCTGGATTTAATCTAGCATTAACACAATTTTTTTTTCTTATTTATTCACAAATTTAGGTTCTTGTATACTTTCTCCTCCAAAATTTAACATAATTCGTAGCGAAAACTAATTTCTAACCATACAAACTTTCGGTAACATGAGCGGAACAAGATCGTAAACAACTTCGGAAATATTAGGCCTAACGATCGATCATTAACGTGCGTAATCTGGATTCAGTCTAGCAAAAACACAATGCCTTTATTCTCAGTTATTCACAAATTTAGTTTATTAAATTGTCCTCCTTCCAATATCTAACATAATTCAAAGGTAAAACTAATTTATGATCACCACCAACCTTGAAAACAACAACGCGATTGACGGCCTTGTGAAGCACATTGTGCTGACGGCAATTTCCAAAAAAAAGATCCGGTTGACACCTGAGATCCGAACTGACCATTTAAAAAAAAGATTTTTTTTTTTACGTGGTAACTCGGATCGTCGGATCTCGCGCGTCAGCCGGATCATTTTTTGGAAATTGCCGTCAACACAGAATGTGCATCACGGCCGTCAATCGCGTTGTTGTTTTCAAGGTTGGTGGTGATCATAAATTAGTTTTAACTGTGAATTTTGTTAGATATTGGAAGGAGGACAATTTAATAAACTAAATTTGTGAATAAATGAGAATAAAGGCATTGTGTTTTTGCTAGACTGAATCCACATCACCCATGTCAATGATCGATCGTTAGGCCTAATATTTCCGAAGTTTCCGTGATTACAAATGCTCCCGTGAATCATGTTGGATAAAGTTGATTTTGTTAAATGTATGAAGCTTTTATTTAATTTTGACACAGAAAAACCAAGATTAAGTGGATGAAACATTGATTTCGTTAAAACTTTAGTTAAATTTGCCACTGAAAATCGATTATTTTTAAGGGGTGGGCGTCAACAGCAGTTTATTACGATTTTTGACTTTCAAGCATTTTAGGGGGCTGGGCGTTAGCATTAACTGGGCGTTTAATACGCGATTTACGGTAGTACCCCACAAATATTTCTTCAACCGAGGACTAAGGAACCAGTCAAGCCGCTGGGCAGGTCCTCCTTTTGCAGAGGTGATGAGCCTGAGTGGAGCTCCCTCTTTATGAATTTTAACTTGGGCAAACACCTGGGGTAGCTTCGAGTCAGGATCAGGCCGGAGCCTGGTTCCTTGAATTTCAGAGATCAGGTCATCATTGACAAGTTGGGCAATGCTCGTGGTGAGGCTCTGGTGGAATCTGTTACCAAGATTATAGAGTACAGGGGTGTACAGTCCTGAATTTCGAAGTTCTTCCAGCACCTTGGAATCGTACTCAGTCCTGTCCATGACGATTGTGGTGTTTGCGTTGTCGGCCCTTGTGACCACTATCTCATCATTGTCTCGCAGAGATCGGAGCGCAAGAACCTGTGCAGGGGTCAAGTTGTCCTTCAGCTGAGTGCTGTTAGTCAGAGCAGCGAGGTGGAGTTCACGGGCTACGGCCGGTGCCCATTGGAAACGCTCAATGAGCAGCTGCACATCCGCAGCCATGTAGGTTTCATGCTTAACACGATCACACTTGAGCACTGGAATGAACTTAAGATCAAGGGAAAGAACCTCTTTTTCGGCATTGCTCAGGGTGTGCGAGGAGAGGTTGACTAGCCAGGGGTTGGTATCTGGCTGGATCATTCCGGGTAATTCGACAGTCACTGAGGTAGGGTGATTGCACAGTGGAGGGGCAGGAAGCGGAGCATGTTGGATGGCGCACGAGTCGGTTTGAGTAAGAGTTTGCACTGATGGAGGGTTGTGCTCAGAGCGGCAACAACAGGTCGCAAGGAATTGGCAAGAGGGGGAGGAGAGGGGTCCACGTCTGAGGATGGGGGAGGAAGGGGAGGGGGAGCAACTGGTGTTGGTGTCAAGCTACAAGGACTTCCATGAGGTGAAGGTCCAGACAAGGGAGAGGTGGAGGGAGGGGGGGAGGGAGGAGGTGGGAGGGAGGGGGAAGGGAAAGGGGAGGAGGAGGTGGAAGGGATCAGAGTTCAGCGGCCAGTCTCGGGGAGCAACTGGAGAAATTTCTCAATCTAGGATTTCCTGCCCGCCTGATTAATAAGGCCATCGCTAAGGCTAGGAGTTGGCGGGAAAACCAGTCTCCAGTCATGCAGTCCCCAGCGCCTTTCCAAGTTGTGTCCTATTGCCCCAGCAAGGAGACCGTGTGAAGCGAATCCTCTCCCGTGGAGGTGTCCGGTGTTTTTTTTCGCAACCCCCCCCCCCCCCCGAATCTGAAATCACTGCTGCAACCAAAGAAGAAGCAGAACCAGACCCCAGCTCCTTCGCCGACGCCCCCACCACCTCCACCGCACCTTCCTGCTGCTACCCCTTCTCCTCGAAGAACCTCTGCCAAGACCAAGGGAACTTTCTCTGGAGCTACGCGGGTCAACCACCGATACAACACTAGGTCCCAGAGCATGAACGTCGGTCCTGTGATCCCACCGACTTGCCAGGAACTACACCTAACAACGGACACCAAAACTGCCCTTCCTCCCCCCTCAGATGACTCAAAGGTTCTCTACAGCCTCCCGCAGAACAAGGCAGCGGTATACGCTATCCCGTGCTCGGACTGCGACGCCATCTATGTGGGCGAAACCAAACGTCGAATTAGCACCCGAGTTCGAGAACACATGAAGGCTGTGGAAAAAAGGAAAGCCAAACGAAGTGCAGTTGCTGCTCACCACATCTCCAAAATTCACGAAATAACTTGGAAGAGCACCACAATGCTTCTGAAATCTGACACACAGTCTGAGCCACATCTTCCAGCTTTGGAAATCATCTCCATCCATCTCTTCCAGAATGCCAGAAAATCTCTCATGAACAACCAAGAAGCCTCACATTGCGATGTCAAATCGGATTATTACACCAGAATTGACGTACCGATTGAATTGCAAGTGGAAAGCGCTCCTCCCTCCTATCTCTTCCCAAGCTCCACAGATGGAGCCACTGCTAGCCGCCTCTTATCCCTCCTCCCAAACCGGAAGTACAAACACGTGCTGGAAATTCAAAACAACTTCCCGTTTCTCCAAGTCAAAAGGCGTTCAACGCTCGAAGTGGCTGAGGAAGATGGGAGATCTTTCTAAAAGATAAATGACCACCGAAAATTCGCACCTTGATTTGTGACAATCAAGGGACTATTTTGGTAAATAGCGTACCATGTTTATTTAAGGAGTAAAAGAGTAATGTAAAATGGTTCAACTGTATTATTATAGCGAACACATATTACCAGGAGGAAATTAATAAAGCATACGCAGTATGCGAGGAGTACCTTACTTGGATGATTCTGCAACCGGCATTTACCGTTTGCTCTGCCATCGTGCGGCAGAATTTGGCCCTACTACTTATAGCTGCGTTTGTCACCAGATGGCAAAACTGGTATTGAGTGACAATATTTAAAGTTACGTTTTGTGAAGTTTAATGTAATTATTATTTTTACTCCAAAAATGGTGTATTATAGTTTCTTTGCTGTGAAAGTACTGTACCTGGCAATTTTAGCATTGCTGTCCCAGTGATGCTGTTGGTTGCTTGAGACTTGATTGGCCGCCTCAGTCACCCCTCCACGCACGCACGAGCGTGGCTCTCCCATAAAAAGTGGCAGCTACGAGGGCTCGCCATCTCTTTGTCTCAAGCCACTGCCGTGGCCTGTTCTGTTGGTTCTTCTCTTTCATCCGCCTCCAGCTGATCTTCTCCCCACGTTCCTCGTTCATAGCCCTGGATGTCTCCGGCGCCTAGTCCCATCTTGGACTTTCACGCCCCTCGACATCCTCCCATGCGGATTCCTCTTCACGCCGCTCGGGACCTGGATTCGCCGCCAGTTTGCCTACCTGGGTCGGCACCCATTCCCTGTTTGTGACCCATCGATCGACGTCTCTCGTCTGATCGCCTGCTCCACTTTCGCCCGACCTCTCTGTCGACCGGCGCCATCACCTCCCTTTCTTCTATCGAAGACACCGTCCTCGATCGACGTCGCATTGGCTCGGTCTTCTGCCATTTGGACCCCCGATCTCCTTAATACATCCGCCGCCTCCTTTTGGCCGCCGGCGATTCCATACCGCTTCGGTCCGCTTGATGCTGCCTTCACCCCGTGCGTTCTCACCGTCTTTCGTCCGCCCCCTACCAGTCCACTGTCGTTCGGCACTTCTGCCCGCACCTCTGGCCCTATGCCGGGGCTTTGCCGCCGAGCCAGATTGTTGCTCGCCTTCCTGTTAACTTCCCACACTCTGTCATCGACCATAATTTGTATAAATTTCCGTGATGCACGTCAACCCTATACGGCCTGCATAACGCCCGGCACGACCACTCGCAAGCTTGAATCACCCCGCTCTGCCTTGATTCGGACATACTCGATTAAACGCCGCCTCCCGGCAATCCGTATAGGCACAAGTCGTCATCTCTTCACGTCCGCAAGCTCCATCCCTCAGCCGTGTTCACATCAGCTACCTCGGCTTTGCATGCCGCCGTCACTCTTCTTCTGGTAGGGGGTCTCTCTTCCGTACGTCGCCGGCGAGGTTCAAGCTTCTCGGTCGCCGCGTCTTCCCTGTTACGGTCATCGATACCTTCCAACGGGTTTTTCTCTTCTGCCCTCTCCGCCGACCGACGCCTCCTGACTTCAACCGCGGGTTGTAAACTGGCTTCGGCTTCGCCCTCTGAATCTTCGTCAAACATGCCTTGCATCCACCTCGGCCAGTCCGCGATGCTGCTTCCGCTGCATTTGGACTCCCCTGGGTCCTCTCTCGCTCGTTGGGCGACGGCGCAACGTCCCCAACCTTCTTGCTATCTCCTTGCGTTGTAGTAAGATTAGACGCCACCTCCACTCCTTCCACCCCGTAGAAAGCTGACATCATCCGCTTTCGTCCCGCACGAGAATTGCTTTTGTCTCCGCCCCAGCCTCTGTGCCTCCTCCCTAGCCGACGTTCTCCATTCTACGGTGACCGCCTTATAGGGAAATCTCCTCGGACGCAAGCCGAAGAAATTCGCACCCTTACACCCCTGGTAATGCAGCTCTTTCAGCATGCAAGCTTTACCACGCACCGTTCCATCGACTGGACAACATATGCCCCCTCCCCCAGCAACTCGTTGCTCCCCCGGGACATCACTCTTTCGCCCGCGTGTAATCTCGCTTCCACGAAGCGCAGGCTCCTCACCTGTCCGTCTACAAGACAGGCACACTCTTTGGGAGCCTTATCCCCGCTACCTCGCTCTCTGGACATCGCTTATCCTAGTTATACATTCCGCCCCCTCTTTCTTTCCCCGTCTTAACACTCTTCTCTACGCTTTCCGTCCTTTCCGGATAACCGGGCCTAGACACCAGCTCCCTCACTGCTCGCGTCTTTCGGCTTTCATCTGGAGAACCCTCAGCGCTTTCGGACCATTCAGCCCGCACCCTGTGCCGAGCCTCCTCACCCGGCTTACACTGTCGGATTATGCTTCTCACCTCCGGCCCGCCCTTTCCATCGCTGCCCCTCAACGGACCTTCTGCTTTGGGCCGCTTCTCGCACCTGTCCCCATTCCACTTTTCATGTAGCCCATCTTTCATTTCCAGGTTTTCCGACGTTGTTCATGCTTCGACCGTGCTCGAACACACCCTCTGTTCCTTTTGTCACACCCCTAGTTTGTTTTCTCCTTCGGCCGCCTCTGTCGCCCGGGTTCTGCACCCTCCAGATACACAACGAATTTTGTTTTCGCCCGCCATGTTTTGACGGCCTCTGCTCCTATCCTGCCTCTCGCCGAAGCAGTTCCTGCTTTCCACCGCTTTCTCGCCGATCTCCCGGTCGACCTCCCTCTTCGCTGCTCCCCCTACCGACAGCTCGCGCCGTCGGCCGAAAGCTGCCTCTTCTTCTTTCCTCTTTTCACCACCAGGTGCGCTGCCCTGCCGCCTCGTTTTCCCGCCCTCCTACCTCCGGGCTCTTCTTCCACTGGTTAGCGTCCTACGTGTCCTCACCGCCACACTGTTATCACGTTATCCATCTTTTCCTTCCCTTGTTTTCCACGATGGTGAAAGCCAAACTTCCATTGTCTTTTTCGGACGAACCTGACATCTATTTCGGCCGTGCTCCCGCCATCGACAGTCCGGAGAAGTGCCATTGTCCGGGGATTTTCAACCCAAGCAGTCTTGACCCCCACCAGGTGTGTCAATTTCATCGGAAGTGTAGCTACTACGATCGACCCTGCCGCATCTGTGTTACCATTACCCTGAAAGACTGGCAAGCTATCGCCCACCGCCAAATGCTCTCGGCCACCAGGAAAAGGCAGGACATTGCTCACAAAGTTCTGGTAAAGAAATTCAAATCTGCCAACTCTCCTTCGTCCGTTTCTCCCGCCTCTACGGTGACTGCCATCCCTGTTACTCCCGGAAATAAAGGTTTCTCTTCGACTCTTTTATCCCAACAATCGTGGATCCACACCACCACCTCTTCAACTCCCGCCAGCATTTCAACTGTGTCGTCACCTGGCCCCGATCCCCTTCAACAAGATACCGCACCGGTCATCTTTATTGACGCCCCTTCTTCTCCATCCACTGAACTGGTCAGCGATCTCGCCATCCCTACTGGTGCCACCGTGGAAGTCCCCTCAACCCCCTTCTCCCCGGGCCAACATTCGGACATCGTCTCCGTCTCTCCCCTGGCGGACTTCCCTATTCGTTCCGGCCCCTCCCCTCCGATCCAACCCACTGGTTCCCCTTGGCCGGGTATTCTCACTGTTCCATCTCCAAAACCAAAGGACTCCCCCTTGTACGGTTTGGACCACGAAGAAGCAACTGAGGTGGACCACCAGAAGATTTTCTCCACCCTCCGCCATAAACTCCGCCTCAATGTTCGTGCTAAGCAACAGTTCAAACATAATATGAAAAAGGTGAAACCATACCTCCTGCACCTACAGGATGTTATTTTTCAACAACATTCCCAAATCCTGCAACTCACCTCTCAAAACTCCAGTCTCAAATCCGAAAACGCCTCACATCTCAAGAGCCTCACGGACAACATCCTTGCCGACGCTCTTCGCCTCAAATCCACCACATCTTCCTCTCCAGCTACACCTTCGGCAACCTGGACCCTACACCCCATCGATGGCCTCCATAAGTGTGCCCCTAAATACCCCCGACCCACTTTCTTCATGCACCCGGCACGTGTCTCATCCCCATCTGACCCCAGACTCCTGTCAGACTTGCCTTGTCACCCTGTCACCTTCCATGATGAGGGGATCTCCGGTCCTCTCCCTGACCCCTCTCGTCTTAACGACCTTCGCCAACATAATATTACCAAGTCTTGGGAGGCCATATCTTCTCTTTCCCTTTCCCACGGCCTTCAGTCTTACTCCTTATGGCAGTATGACAACTGCCCCTCCTCTCTGCCATCGCTTCCTAACATGGTGGCCCTATCCCCCATCCCCACTTCGGACATTCCCTGCGCTCCAACCCTTCTTCCTTCTAAACTCCCTCCCTTTTCTTCCGTCGTCACCTTCCTGTTCTCTCCTCTTTTCATAATCCTCCTCACAACAGGCCCTTCTTTTTTACCCTGGTTTCGTCGGTCTTTCTAAAAGAGAAAAAAAAACAAAAAAGAATAAAAGGGGAGAACACACCGTTTTCGTTCCCCCCCCCCCCCCCCCCCTCCTTTCTAGTTTACACACATACTCTCCCTTTTTTCCTTCAAAAAAAAAAAAGAGAAGACCCCCCTTTTTTGGCTTCCTTCTCTATCGCTGCTAGGAACGCCCTGTTCTCATTTTCGCTCTTCCTCTCCACGTTCCGACGCTACCCCTTATATATATAAAAAAATATATATATATATATCAGAAGATCTACCTCAATCTACATTCTGTGTAACAACCCGGTCATTCTGGAGAGACCTGCCATCATCTGCCCACTCAAGAAGTCTCCTCTCCTCCTCCGGGACCTATCTCCAATTTGGATCTCCTGGCCCCAACCTCCGTCACACAACAGGTAAACTTACCACTTTTGTACTTATAATATCTTGAGGAAATTTCTCCCCCATGGTTATCCTCCTCTCTACAAGGGACCCCCCCCCCCAAAAAAAAAATATGTTGGGAGGGAGGGGGGAAGAAGAAGACCTGCGGCTTCTAGGGGCTGCCTTGTCACAACCACTTCTCCGCCTCAGCACCCCCAGGGAACTCTGTCATCCGGTGCCCGCCACCACATGTGACGAGGTCAGTCTGGCAATGCTAAAATTGCCAGGTACAGTACTTTAACAGCAAAGAAAGAACATTTTGCCGGCCCCTGGCCCGGGCCGGCTAAAAATGGTTTCTTTTGCTGTAGAAAGTACTGTACCTTAAGACCCTCCCTGCCTCCCCTCACGTGTCACCTCCTAACTACAACGTGAGACAAAGAGATGGCGAGCCCTCGTAGCTGCCACTTTTTATGGGAGAGCCACGCTCGTGCGTGCGTGGATGGGTGACTGAGGCGGCCAATCAAGTCTCAAGCAACCAACAGCATCACTGGGACAGCAATGCTAAAATTGCCAGGTACAGTACTTTCTACAGCAAAAGAAACCATTTTTAGCCGGCCCGGGCCAGGGGCCGGCAAAATGTTCTTTATCCTGTTTTACATAAGATTCGGATTTTGTAAAATCTAGCCAATCCAAGCAGTCTAGTAAAGCTACGTTGGGCCATGGTTTGAGCTCACGTTTTGGCCAATTCGACAGAACACAACAACAATGGCGTCATTGACTATCGCTTCTCCGACGAACGTTCGTTGTAACTTGCGCGTATTGACAATTCGGGTAGATATATGAAACAAATCACAACGCTGACGAGTGAGGTAAATCATTCTAGAACCGCTGGAAAATCTCGATGTAGTTTATTGCGACAGATACTTAAAATCCACTCGAAAAAAACACGGCGTTTCAGTGCTTAGGCCTAGCCATTAACGGGTATTACAAGTCAATCCATTACATGGAGGATGGTTGCCCGTCATGATGATGGCTTGTGGAAAGCGAGATCGGATTGAATAGAATGGCTGCGTGATACAGATCGAAGCTATAATTCATTGGTTTAAACTATAAGTCAAAGTACGTGAAAGTTTAATTTAACAACTACGTCAGCAAACTACCTTCTCATTTGGCTACGCTAATTTTGTAGCTAAAAAGGAAATTAATCTGTAAACTTTGTTTATTTTGTCATCCACTCATTCTCCGAGCTCGGAAATTGTTAATCCATCGTGCTAATTACAAACCACACGTCTTTTAAAATATATATACGCTTTAGTTTATTTAAATTAAATAAACGTATCATTAACACGTCTGCACGTTCCGTCAATTAAAAGAGCAAAGTTTTAAACAAACTCCCGTCGTAGCATCCAGGCACCGTATCACGTGATATCCAGTGTGTGCTTCCTTGTAGTTTAAAAAAAATGCTGTATAATTATAAGGCCACTCAATCGGGGCCATAGTTACCCAGTGGGGGGAGGCAAGAAAGACTGAAGAGGGCGTAAAAGAGCTTATCCAAGTATAATTTTCTTTTCATAATTTTTTTTAATCGTTATCGTTTTAATCTGAAGTGCAAACTTTAAAGTTAGACTTCATTCTTTCGTTGTTATGACGGGGGGGGGGGGGATCTTTGGTCGGGACAGAGTTACCAGTGTGAACAAAAAAATTCCCAACCCCCTCCCCCCTTCCCACTCCCACGGCCTAGCGCACATTGGCTTTCACTGTAGCTCCCTAAGCTAACACTATGTTTTTCTTCATGGTGCTAGCTTTGTTTTAGTGCTCATCGATTACACACTTGTTTCAGTTTAGCTGATCGGTTCTCAAAAATTATGAGCGCCGTGTTTTGCACATGAAAATAAAGCCCCCGGGTGCTCATTCGGGAAAATACCGTAGGCGAAATTAAATTTTTCTTTGGGGTGGGGAGAGATGGAGAAAGACATAATTGGGTAAGCAACATTCTATGCAAAGGTCTTTAATGAAGAACATAATGAGAAAGCTAAGCATTTTAAAACATGCCTCCTATGTGGAGTTTTATTGTGAAGGGGGCGCTAAAACACTGTTGAAGGGGGCGTAAAAATGTGTAATTTGCACCCCCCCCCCCTCCCATTCCCAGGAAAATGTTTATTTACGCCGCTGGTTGTAGGTAATCTAACAGTTCCTTCCTAAAGCACCGAACAGAGCGAACAGAACGCACCACTGTTGGAGACAGTTTGGCTCCAAACTTTACGTCGCGCGTGCGCAGTGATGTTGGTCAGCCGTTCAGCACCTTCCTAAACTACAACACAGCTCGACAGGCTCAGCAAAGTATTCGATACGTCATACCTTCACCGCAACCAGACCTGGCTAATGGATTTGACCAGGATTTGCTAATAGATGTGACCAGGCGAGAGCAATGCCAAATTGCGAACCATCTCAGGGAGGTGGTTTGCTGGGCTGGAGGTTTGACCATGCGCGAGCTAACAGTTTTGACGAAACAGATTCATCGCTGACGATGTTGACGTCAATTAAGCCGCATCAACACGGACATTAGCAGGGAATGTGCCAAACTGTTACCAACAGTGGTGCGTTTGGTTCGCTCTGTTTGGCCGTTTAGGAAGGTGCCGTATTAATGCAGATTGACTGTGGGGTAGTGGGTTGCCATCAGTGCATAGGATGAATGATGCAGGACTACAGATGAGGCAACAGTTTGATGGGCTATCGAAGTAATGCATGATTAGAATGGCGTATTACGTCAGGTTTAGCTACTTAATAAAATAGGTAATAATATATAAACAAATTTGATTGTTTGTAAATAAAGACTTATCACTAGCAATCACATAACCGCTAAGTCCATCAAGCTCTCATCGGATTGGGAGGGGGGGGGACCATTGTTTACATGCGTGCCTAACCAGTGTTCAGAAAAAAAAACCGCCCGTTCGCTTTCCAAACCACAGAGGATCATCACAAAATACGAGTAGAATGGCCTGCCGGCCTAGCAATGCCACAACCGCTAAGCCGTCCCCTGTCCATCAAGCTTTCATCTGGTGTGGGTTGGGGTGGGGAGATTGTTTACACGCGTTTCTAAGCAGTGTTCAGAAAAAAAAAAACGACGATCACTTTCCAAACGGTGAGAGCAGATAGCGAGCGTCTTCTGCTCAAAACAAACAGGGATTGAATCTGCGAATTGAAACTGGGAAAGATAACTCCCGTTCACTTTCCTAACGGTGAGAGCTGGTGAGAGCAGAATGCGAGCGTCGTCTGCTCAAGGCAAACTGGGATTGAAGCTGCGTTCCTCGCTCACTATTAGTGGAGCGAGGATCGTAGCTATCTCGGATGGTTTGCGTCTGATATGTCGGCCTTCCTCCTAAAATGCGAATGTGTTCCGCTCTCTGATTGGTTAAAGCGATATCGCCTTCTGATTGGTTGGAAGTCGAGTGAGCTGGTTCGAAGAACGAAAATTGTGTTTCGTTGGAACTTGCAAACCTGCTGTACGACACTGGCCCACTTTAAATCGAATGTAAGCAAACTAATCTGCGTAAATTCAAGCATATAAACCAAAATCAAGCATGTAACTTAATTTCTAAAGCGTATAAACTGAAATAATCTACAGAATTGACAAGGAAATCTGCTATTTTCGCTTAGGCTGGGGTTTACATGTTGTGGTGAAACCCCATCCAAAATGACAAGTGCCGCATTCTATGGTATGTGTTACAGTTGTGTACTCCCAGCTTTCATTTCCTCCTGATATTACCCATTGTATGCTCCAAATGAAAATTATAGTAAAAGTGCACTTGAGTGTATGTGAAGAATAACACCAGCACTTAATTTTAGGGCCGTTCTGATACCACTTTTAGAGGCAAAACTGATCCGCTACCAATACTGTGAATAGTGTAATAAACGCCCAGGCAAAGCTAACATCCACCTCCTTTAAATTTAGCTTTAAACACAAAATCGAGAATTAGTGGAGTGAACGCCCACCTCTTAAATCATCGTTTTTCTCTTGCAAAATTAAGTAAAACTTCATGCTGTGAATAGGATAGAATAGAATAGATGTTGTCGGCCAGTAAGCTATACAGCTTTTTGCAGGCTCAAGCGGCAGATGTTAAGTGGAAGGAACCACCAAAGAAAGATAGTGAAAAAAAAACGGAAGCCCACACTGCAGTTATGGTTATTGATAGGGATCGACCGAATTTACTGGATCAGATTCGGATAATTTACAGGAGTTGGCAAATCAGATCCAGATCTTAACTGAATCCAAAATAAAACCTTTGTTGATTGTTTCAGCCCTTTGCATTTTATACAGACTAAATTTTCTCTCTAGCTGAGAAAAGTAGTAAATTGAGTAGAGTTTCATGACTAGAGTACACATTTTTACAACTTGTTTATTGGTATTTTCCCTTACAACTTCTGAACAGTTTATGCTAGCCATTTGAAATTAGCTCCATTGGAAACCTGGTAAATAAAAAAAACCGCTTCAAATGACATATTGGAATTTCAAACTCTGCCAAGAATTAGCAATGTCATTGAAAAATCGAGTAGATTTTAAAAATGTTGCTGAATCCGAATCGAATCCTAAAAGGTCTGGCTTCAGATCTGGTTCAGTGTAGTGACGTCCTGTGCTTCAGGCGGATTGGAGAGGATACCCGGACTAAAAACCTCGGGGAAAACACTCAGTTTTCTGAAGCTCCACACTTCATGCTCCCCGCCCCACCCGCCAAAGACCTCATCTTTGAGCGCTGATTTCCACATGACGTTACGGACAGAATCGACCAAACTTTGCAGCTCTTAATAGCCACACATTAGAACTTCCTTTCTGCAAAAACAGAACATTAAATTTCCTTCTGGTTCGTCAGCAACAGCCATTTGAAAAAGACACCAAACTGAACCGTAGCGCTCACACTTCCGGTCACCGTAACTCGCAAAAACGCTGTACATTTTGTAATTATTTTCACCTTATGCCTTTTAGGTATAAAGCCATATTACACTAGCTTAGTTGTGTGTTAGGAGGAGCTTCCTTTAAGCTACTTAACCTCACATACATGTTGGATACAGACTTTGTAAGATACAGGGTTCGCACAGGGTGCTTACAGTGCTTACAAGTCCTTATTTTAATTTTGGCATTTGTAAGGACCTTATAAGTGCTTACATGGCCCAAATATGGTCCAAAGGTCCTTAAAAGTGCTTATTTTGGGCCTGAAAATACGATTTGTCTCTTATAAATGTAATTTAATTTGCAATAGTAAAACTCAACTTTTAGTGCTTCATTAAAAAAAAAATTTGAGGTTGGTGTACAGCACATTTGATTATTATTAAAACATTTTAGCATTTATTTAAAAAAAAAACTAGCATACCTACCGAACTTATTTTTAAGCCGTTACAGGAAGCATGAC
>JAHWFP010192108.1:93340-112020 GCA_023313725.1 Lithobius niger | reverse complement strand
AGCATGACTTTTTAGGCTCTATTGTTACTGAAAGGTGCTTACAAATAGAGTGCTACTAAGTCCTTAAAAGTGCTTATAAAGAATTTCTTGTATGTGTGCGAACCCTGAAGATATTTTTTATCTTGTTTGTTGGTACCCCAAATATTATGAAAAATGTCCGTCTATCTCAAACGTCATTCTCTGCTGAGAAACTAACTTATTTTTATGCATTATAGCATTAATACTAAGCTGGTTTATTTAACCTTTTTATGATAGTCTTTTTGCCCCTTGGACATTACCTCTGCCTAGCGATTTCCTTCAGTTACATTTTACCGGACACACATTTTTGTTGTACATAGTTTTGAAATCTCCAACGAAAAACTCGACCATGACTACCAAATACCGAATGTAAATAACTAGCTGCTTTCTGTAGCCAAAATGATATGTATTCCTTCTATTAATTAATTACCAGAGTTAAAACTGTGCTATACACTTTGTCCCCCCCCCCCCACTCAACTAGTTGTGATGTATAACATCGCAGTTTTCGATTAAAGTCTTGTTTAATTTAGCTGCAATGATGTATTCACTGCGAAAGCCACCCTACAAGCTTTAATTTGACTCCATGCCTATAATAGTCTTGTAAATATTAAACCAACAGTCAATACTTTAATTCAAGGGCCTTTCCCAATGTTCAGTTGAGTTAAAATTCAATTTGGCCCATCCCTACATGTCCCTACTCCTTCAAACGGCTCTGCACCAAAAGCTTTGTTAAACCGACTTCTCCCACTTTCCATTGTTCTCCTTGCCCTCAGTCAATCAGAGGTGCCTAGCTTCCTTGTGAGTCCACGCTTTGGTCGCCAGAATCCCCCCTCCAGCATAAAAAGCCCCAGCAGCCCTCCCACTGTAGCCCAACTCACAGATCTCAAGCTGGAGGTGGTCACAGCCGGTCAAGAGTGGAGATGCCCCGTTCTAAAGGTTGCCATGCCGGGCAAAGGTAGTGGTCAGTATGCGTAACTAGTTTAAATTGAAAGTTTATCTTTAGGACGCGTCGCCCCCCCCCCCCCACCCCCTCAATTTATGGTTTAATTTTAACTTCTAATCTTGAGAATTTTTTAGTTGGCAAGCCATCGGCATTTCTGGCCCCCTGCCTTCTATAATGTAAGAGTGGTTCTCTTCCTAAAAACCAACTTATTTCTTGTTTTTTTAAACGACGTTTTAATCTAAGCAGCAGACGGTTTGATCTTTTTGAGGATTCGAAGAAACATAACTGTACGGACTAATTTGTAACTTAGCGGATGCTGTTCTAATTAGAGGGTTTTTCAGGATTGGAACCCAAAACTTCCTTTTCTACACGAAATATTTGTACTTGATCTAACAGCGAGTTGTTGCTTTTGAAACTTGAATTTAAATGTAAAATTTGTATTTGCTTTCACGTAAAACCAGTGTAAAAACTAGTAAAACTTAAATGTAAAGTGTTCACCCTTTTTCATTTATGATGTTATAATAAAACCACGAGTTTTTAAAACTTCAGGTCATTTTTCTAGTGGATTAATTGCTTAGAGTTGATAACAACATGTAGCCCATTTTTATTTCTAAACTCCCTTTAGCTTTTAACTTTACCCACCGGTGGTGGCAGCTTAGACCAGATAGAAAGTTACTGGATAGACCTATTCAATTTAGATAGGAAAACTGTAGTGGGTATTTGCGATATGATGACAGACCCCCCCCCGGAAGTGACGTCACTTTCGGTCACGTGACGTCACTTCCGATCCAAGATGGCGGCGCCCATGTAAACCGGAAGTGACCATTCGTCAATCTGGACGAGGGTGGGAAAGTGCTTTTTGCTACCTTTTTGAGCCATTTTCCAAGATGGCAGCGAACCGGAAGTGACGTCATCCAAGATGGCGGCGCCCATGCGGACAGGAAATCCAAGATGGCGACACCGCGTCACAAACTTGTCTAGACTTCCCTAAACTTGTCTGGGTTTGTCTAAACTTGAGTAAACAAACAAGTTGGTGCTATGAAAGTTTAACAAATCGTATTGGAAATTTCTAAAGCAGGTTTGAAAAAAAAAATCGGGTGGGAAATGACGTCACAAACTTGTCTAGACTTGCCTAAACTTGTCTGGGTTTGCCTAAACATGTCTGGGCTTGCCTGAACTTGTCTGGGCTTGCCTGAACTTGTCTGGGCTTGCCTGAACTTGTCTGGGCTTGCCTGAACTTGCCTGGGCTTGCCTAACTGGGCTTGCCTAAACTTGAGTAAACAGACAAGTTGGTGCTATGAAAGTTTAACAAATCGTTGGTAAGCCAAAGAAAGAAAAACTAACCAATTTTTTTTTTTTTATTTACCAGAATTGGGTGCGAAAATGACGTCACAAACTTGTCTAGACTTGCCTAAACTTGTCTGGGCTTGCCTAAACTTGAGTAAACAGACAAGTTGGTGCTATGAAAGTTTAACAAATCGTTGGTAAGCCAAAGAAAGAAAAACTAACCAATTTTTTTTTTTTTTTATTTACCAGAATTGGGTGCGAAAATGACGTCACAAACTTGTCTAGACTTGCCTGAACTTGTCTGGGCTTGCCTAAACTTGAGTAAACAGACAAGTTGGTGCTCATGAAAGTTTAACAAATCGTATTGGAAATTTCTAAAGCCCCTTAATAAAAGATGTTTACCTGTGCATTTCAAAAGTGCGATAAAAAGAAGATATGATAATATTGCATCTTTCCACACCACCCAGGAGGTAAAGCATATGGCGCGTTTTTTTTTTAACGTGGTTTCCCCATTAGACCTAAATCCACGTGGCTCGGAAATCATCATAATCTGGTCTCATGAGCTCATCTTTTCTCCAATCTAATTTTTTTTTTTCATCCTCCGTTTCTAGACCTTGAACTTTTCTTTTACTGGTGGCTTTTTTCTGTAGTCTAGCTGTTCTTTGCTCCTTCGTTTCTAGAGCTTGAACTTTTCTTTTACTAGCAGCTTTTTTCTGCAATCTAATTTTTCTTTCATCCTCCGTTTCGTTTTCTAGAATTTTTCTTCTACTAGCGGCTTTTTCCTCTAGTCTAGCCGCTCTTTGTTCCTTCGTTTCTTCAGCTTGAATTTTTCTCTTAGTAGTGGCTTTTTTCTCTAGTCTAGCCACTCTTTCCTCCTTTGTTTCTTGAGCTTTTCTTTTACTAGTGACATCTTTCTTTAACCTAGCTTCCCTCTGCACTCCCGTTTCAAGTGCGCGAGCTTTTTTTCTTACTGACGGCATCTTTCTTTCTAATCTCCTGCTTCCACACCTCGAAATCCTCCAACTTTCTCCGGCGGTTCTCCAGTACGGCGAACCTGCGGACGGCCTTGTCGTTCTCTTCGGCTATTTTCGCTTCGGTCAGTATTTGCGCTTCGCGCTCTTCCAACTGGAGGGACAATTTTTCCTCTCCCTCTTCGTCGCTCATCACGTCCATGTCCGAGTCGAAATCGTCCACGTATTCGTCCCAAGCACCGGTATCGTAGTGACCGATGGCTAGCGTATCTTCGCCGTTGTCCAGGATGTACCTCTTGTCGTCGTAAGGCGAGAGGAGGGATTTGGATATTCTAACGGTACTCAGTTCGTGCCCGACGCTGGAAATCTTGGCCCAGCTTCCCTTCTGAGGAGGTGCGGCAGAGTTTAGGGCCGCTTCGTAGTCGCCGAAGCTCAAATGTTTCTTGACGAACGAGCTTTGGATACCCTTGGCCTTCTTGACATCCTCTTTTTACAGAGGTTTAAAAGAGTACATTTTTGACCTGAGTCCGATGAACTCCAAGATGAGGACGCCGCCCATTTCGTCTTTCATTTTCCCCAACACTTGTTTGTTCGTGCAGGAGAAGAGGGGATGATTCGACGGGTAGTTGCTCGTGTCGAAATGGTCTTTGCCCACGAGCATGTCTCGGTAAATATCCTCCGTTTCTATTTCGTAGCAGAGGCTGTCGGTGTTAGTGAAAAAAAGTTTGGCGCGGTCTTCGTACTTTGGCCGAATGTAGTCGTAGTGGAATTCGAACATGAAGAGTTTGGAGTGTTCCAGTATGGTAAATCCGGAGTAGGTCGGAAGATCGCACAGTGCGCTACGCACGCGGCGGTTGAGTTGCACCAGGTTTTCGTTTAGGATCTTGAAGGATTCAGCGTGCGGCTGGGAAGTGTATTTCAGCGCCGTTTTCTCGTCGGTACACAGCTTCACGTCGAGGCGACTTTGCTTATTCTCCATAATTTTTCCAAACACCGAATTATTCAGCAATTTGAAGTAGTCTTTGGCGAAAGGAGCGGTCGCTTCTTGCCTTTTTGTGGTGTTGAATTCGATGTACGATTTCATCCACGGTCTTTGGTTAAAGGCTAAGACTCTTCGGATACGTCGAAGTACTAGTCCATGCCGGCGGTAGAATTTCAAGTTCCTGTAGTGAAGCGTGTACCTCTTCTTGTGCAGAAGGTTCGGGACGAGTTTGGTGTTGGAAGAGGACTTGATCTTGTGGTTTAAATCTTCCGCCAGATTCAGAGAATAAGGGGAAATCAGCTCTTTTCCAATGTCGATCTTCTCTGGAGCAAGTGGATAGTCGTTGTGCGCGTTGTGCAACTCTTTGGGGTACTCGAGGTCTACTTCCAGAATATAGCCCACGTCGGCATCGTCCGGTACGGTGTGTACGTCCAAACTTCTAATCTCCTCCCTGGTTAGGTAGCGGAACTTGTTGTAGGGGAGATGAGCGCACATGGCAAAACCATACAGGTTGTTCATATCCCAGTCCATTACGTATAGGGAGGGTTTGCTAGGGACGTAAACAGGCAGGTATTTGTTATTGGCTTTCGAATGCCTCTTTGCAACGAACGAAACTCCGCCTCTGGTACCGGAAGATACGAGATTGTGCTTCCCGATGTGCGCGAATAGCTCCAACTCGGGCTCCTGCATCCTAAGGAGAGCTGCCCAGCTGAACCCTGGAGTGGAGATGTAATAGCAGGGGTCCAGCTTATTGTTTTCGATGCACAATTTCCGGAAATCTTCGAATACGTCGGCGAGCACGAAAACGTCGGTCATTTGATATATCTTGTGATATGTACGGAATACCTTCGATTTCATCCTCAGCCAGAGGTTAAGCGCCCGCACGTACTCGTCTCCAGCCAACATCTCGTCTTTCAAGTGGGAATAGAATGAGTGTCTCGACGGCAGGTGTTCCTCGTCAAATACGGGCATGTTGCTTATATACTCGTACGGGTAAACACCCTTCTGCGTTAACACGTTCAGCACCTTTTCAAGGGTGGTTTCCTCCGTAAACCACGTGGATTTCAATCCAGAGTCTAACGCTGCATCGAGGATGGGGAAGCTGCTCTTGTCGTTCCTGCGGTTCTTTACTAGAGTATCCAGAAACGCGTTTAAGAAGTTGACACTATCTATAAAGCGAAGGTTTATCTTGCTGACGTCATCCTTAATGGTTATGGTCTGGAACCTCCCGGAAACTTGTGCACTGCGGGTACAAGAAGGTGCATATCGTACCCTTACAGGCCGTGGAACACGATGGAAATGGTTTTTCGCTCTGGCGCGGTTAGGTTGCAGTTTGGATGAGCAGCTCCTCTGTATTTCCCGCTGATGTAGCAATGATCCCTCACTTTATTGTCGACGAGCCGTATTTTAGATACCCCGTCTACATTTGCTTTCTGATAACATTTTTTGAAGGCTTTCCCGCAATAATGACACACGCTGGTATTCTTGAAATCGGTTTCTTCGGATGGGGTGAGGTGGAGGGATTTTGCATTTTTCAGCAATTTTGCGTAATATTGAGCTTCTTTTTCCATACATTTATAAAATACGTCTACTGCGTCATCTCTCAAGTGGTACTTGTGACGTGTAATCTTCCCGTCATGCCCCACTAGCACGTAGCCGAAACTGCAAGGAAGGTGTTGATGGATTCCGGTGGTTGAACTCGTCGAAGCATCGGGTTGAGCGGTTTGGACGGGGCGAAGGAGGCATTCAACATCGGCGTAGATGATGTGAGGGAAAGGGTTTTGACGGCTAAAGTGCTTGAATGCGAGTAAGTTTTCTCCTAGCTTCTTGAATCTAAGAGCTTGAACTTGGTTAATTTTGACGCATTCTTTCCTATGGGCCAGGAGCAGCCATTCTCCTCCGAAACCGGCGAAACAGTTCCTACAATAGAACTTGGCATGGGAGCCTGAACCTCGATGCGTAGAAAAGCAGCTACATCAGTAATGGCGCAGTAATGGCTGTTTAAAGTTTCCGAATCGTCGTCGTCGTACAGATAGAGAAGGTCGATCTGTAGTCCATCCAAGTTTTTAGAGACGCGAAGCGGGTGTAACTCCTCTTTGCGGCTATAACCGATGATATTGATCGATAGAGCATTCGCCTTTTCAAACTTGTCGATTTCGGCAATGTTAGTAGGGTACAACTTCGGCAATGTTAGTAGCGTGGAAGTATCTAGCATATCCTCAAACTCGCGGTAATCTTCCGGGTCGACATTGTTCAACTGCAATGCCGCGGCCAGTACGGAATAGAGAAAGCACTTATGATCCTTTAAATTTTAAACGTTCAGTACCGCTTTCTGCTTGCCAGCGAGCGCTTTTGGAAGAGGGATGTACGACGATGCTCCCAGTGGCTTATACCTCGACACTCTGATTAGTAGGTTATGGATGCGAGAGATAACCCAGCCACTGCCCCGCTCGGCGAAAGCATCGATGGATTCTTGGATTTTTACGAAAGCTTCTTCCAGGAGAGCGGGGATGTCGTTGGGATTATGTATTTCAGAGTATCTCGACCAGAATCCCGCTTGAATGAATGCAGCCTCCCTAGTAAACTCTATACCCAAGCTGATCTGTGCTTTGCAGTTTACCAGCTGGTGCAAACAAACTTCCAGCATCGCTTGTAGTGCCACGTGTATAGATAGGAGGAATTGAATCGGATCGCCAAAGACGCAATCCCCTACTAGAGGCATCTCGTACTGTCGGTGGCCCAATCCTTCGTCTCGTGATGGGGGTGATTGACTCTTGAGGAAGTCGGGTAGCTTGTCATGGAAGCAAGCACATTCTTCCGCATTAAATGGGTGATGGAACCGTAGGTGTTCCCAAAGCTCTGCCTGCGATGGAAAAATGGTCGCGCAGTACACACAGGTGAATGTTTTCTTTTCCATTCTTTTATGAAAATAGACAAAATGTTATCCTTTTTTAATAATGAGGAATAAAAAAAAAAGAGGAAGAGGAACAAAATTTTTATTCTTTTTTAATAATGAGGAAGAAAAAATTAAGGAAGAGGAACAAAAATTTTTTAAAGTTATAATGTTTAAAAAAAAATACACTGTAAGAATACACTGGAAAAAGGTAAGTACGTATTTATTTAAGATTGCTAATGTTGTCTGTCCAGCTGTTGTATTTGGAGTCATAGCCCTTCCATTTAACGAAGTAAAGCATTTTCCCATCTTTTCCTTTCTTTTTACGTAATACTTGTTCTACTAAGAATAACAAAATACCGGCAACCGGCGTTTACAGTGGTTTGAAAACGACATAACTTCAAAAAAACACACACAACCACCACCAGGCAGAAACACAAACACAAGTTCCTTTGAATTTTCGGTGAATTCCACCCCGTTCACCTTCTTCAGAAAAAATTTGTCAACACAAAAACGTCCGAAAACTACATGACTGTCAAAGTTCGCGAATTCTAGATTTCAAAGACACGCGCGTGGAGGGATGCATCACTGATCTTCACTTGCCATCTGGATACCCCACTTAGCGTCAAGCTTGGCAGCCAGCGTAGGTGCCACCAATCTGTCAATGCCTTCGTATGTCGGTCCCGTGATGTTCATTAATGGATGTTTAAGAGTTGTAAATCGCCTAATCGCCAAAGACTCAAGGGCCCTCAAATGTGCATCGTTGTGAGTGTTGGAATTCATCAGAATGGAAACCTTGTCCCAGGCAATGGGGTGTTGCGTTCTCAGATGGTGTTGAGCGATTCCATTCCGATGATCTCCCTTAATGGTAGCAGTTTCGTGCTCTTTGATGCGTTGAAGGAGGGTCCTTCTGGTTTCTCCGATGTAGATGGAATCACATTCTTGGCAAGGAACACGGTACACTAATCCTCTTCGGTTGGCAAGGTGATTAGGCGTCTTCAAGTATCCGGGGGAAATACTTGCCGTCTCAACAACAGTGAGAGGAGGGGGGTGGGGGGTTGGGGGGAAGCTCGCCACAAGATGGTCGTCACTCTTCAATTTACTTCGAGTATGGTAGCGGTGGACAGGGGGAGTGGGGGCCGGAGGAATCGGAGGAGAAAGAGTTGGTGGAGGGGGCGGGAGGGAGGGGTGGGGGGGAGCATGCAAAGCTACAGTGTCGCAACTCTTTCTCTTCTGCAGCAGCTTCTTTAGGTTAGCTGGGTTCCGGAAAAAACATCGAATGCCCTGCTTCCTCAAGATCCTGTGAGTATTTTCGCTAACTCCTGGAACAAAAGTCAAGACTTCTGTCGGGCCTTCACCATCTTTCATGCACTTCTCCCTCTCATTTCTGACTTTCGCAAGTTGCCATGCTCCCTTCATCTTTCTGTTCACCATCCCCGCTGGGTACCCTAGCTGAAGAAACCTCTCTTTGGTGTTGGACAAGTGGTGCCTTGCAGAGTCACGATTGGAGGAATGTTCAACCATTCTGCACATTTCGTTGGCGACCAAAGCATGGAGCAGGGATTGTGGGTGGCACGAATTATACGGAATTCCTCTCCCCGTGTGACAAGGTTTCCTGAACGGTTCAAATTCAATGGAATTCCTAGTTCTGGAAAGAAGAACATCAAGGAAGGGGAGTTTCTGTTCGTGCTCGTCTTCTTGAGTAAACTGAACTGCAGCATTCCACGAGTTCAACTTCTCCAGCATAGCAGAAAGGTCACAAGCCAACACCACAGCCAAAACATCGTCAATAAATCTCTCCCACAAACTCATCTCGGGGAAACTGACCATGGCGAACTCGTCTACAAATTGCATGACAATTTCCGAAAGCACCGGGGAGCAGGAGTACCCCATAGGTGTTCCAGAAACCTGCCAATACGCCAAGTCTTTGAACTTCACATAAATCGTGGAAAGAACAGCTTTCAACAATTCCCTGTCAACCTGGTATTCATGATCATCAATCCCTAGCCTGTTCGCCGATTCATCAAACATTTACAGAAGCAACGAGTGCGGGAGGCTAGGGAATGATGATCATGAATACCAGGTTGACAGGGAATTGTTGAAAGCTGTTCTTTCCACGATTTATGTGAAGTTCAAAGACTTGGCGTATTGGCAGGTTTCTGGAACACCTATGGGGTACTCCTGCTCCCCGGTGCTTTCGGAAATTGTCATGCAATTTGTAGACGAGTTCGCCATGGTCAGTTTCCCCGAGATGAGTTTGTGGGAGAGATTTATTGACGATGTTTTGGCTGTGGTGTTGGCTTGTGACCTTTCTGCTATGCTGGAGAAGTTGAACTCGTGGAATGCTGCAGTTCAGTTTACTCAAGAAGACGAGCACGAACAGAAACTCCCCTTCCTTGATGTTCTTCTTTCCAGAACTAGGAATTCCATTGAATTTGAACCGTTCAGGAAACCTTGTCACACGGGGAGAGGAATTCCGTATAATTCGTGCCACCCACAATCCCTGCTCCATGCTTTGGTCGCCAACGAAATGTGCAGAATGGTTGAACATTCCTCCAATCGTGACTCTGCAAGGCACCACTTGTCCAACACCAAAGAGAGGTTTCTTCAGCTAGGGTACCCAGCGGGGATGGTGAACAGAAAGATGAAGGGAGCATGGCAACTTGCGAAAGTCAGAAATGAGAGGGAGAAGTGCATGAAAGATGGTGAAGGCCCGACAGAAGTCTTGACTTTTGTTCCAGGAGTTAGCGAAAATACTCACAGGATCTTGAGGAAGCAGGGCATTCGATGTTTTTTCCGGAACCCAGCTAACCTAAAGAAGCTGCTGCAGAAGAGAAAGAGTTGCGACACTGTAGCTTTGCATGCTCCCCCCCACCCCTCCCTCCCGCCCCCTCCACCAACTCTTTCTCCTCCGATTCCTCCGGCCCCCACTCCCCCTGTCCACCGCTACCATACTCGAAGTAAATTGAAGAGTGACGACCATCTTGTGGCGAGCTTCCCCCCAACCCCCCACCCCCCTCCTCTCACTGTTGTTGAGACGGCAAGTATTTCCCCCGGATACTTGAAGACGCCTAATCACCTTGCCAACCGAAGAGGATTAGTGTACCGTGTTCCTTGCCAAGAATGTGATTCCATCTACATCGGAGAAACCAGAAGGACCCTCCTTCAACGCATCAAAGAGCACGAAACTGCTACCATTAAGGGAGATCATCGGAATGGAATCGCTCAACACCATCTGAGAACGCAACACCCCATTGCCTGGGACAAGGTTTCCATTCTGATGAATTCCAACACTCACAACGATGCACATTTGAGGGCCCTTGAGTCTTTGGCGATTAGGCGATTTACAACTCTTAAACATCCATTAATGAACATCACGGGACCGACATACGAAGGCATTGACAGATTGGTGGCACCTACGCTGGCTGCCAAGCTTGACGCTAAGTGGGGTATCCAGATGGCAAGTGAAGATCAGTGATGCATCTCTCCACGCGCGTGTCTTTGAAATCTAGAATTCGCGAACTTTGACAGTCATGTAGTTTTCGGACGTTTTTGTGTTGACAAATTTTTTCTGAAGAAGGTGAACGGGGTGGAATTCACCGAAAATTCAAAGGAACTTGTGTTTGTGTTTCTGCCTGGTGGTGGTTGTGTGTGTTTTTTTTGAAGTTATACTAAGAATAAATCGAAGTTTTTTGTAGTTCCGGTTCGTAAAAACCTCCGAGCACCAATTCACCCGACTCGTCTTTCAAAAGATAAGTAACCGGCTTGGTTTTTTGCACTTTACGAATTGTGAAAACTTCGTTAGTAAAATTTTGCAAATATCCTTTATCGAAAATTTTCTTAACTTTAGAAATCCTGACTTTATTTCCTATGGCAAATTTGGGTTTGTTCAATAACCGTTTAGTACTAGTTCTTCTCAGCAAAGGTTCGTGACGTTTGGTTACTTCCCTCGGTTTAAGTTTTATAGCGGAATGAACCGTGTTATTGTAATTGGAAACTAACTCGGCGATAATATGCGTCTACTCATAAGTTCCCTGCCTGGTGAATCTTTTCCACATTTTAGTTTTTAGGGTTCTGTTGAAACGTTTTACCACGCTCGCTTTCTTCTCGGAATGATAGAGTACATGTTGATTGATGTTATGACGCTTGAGTAGGGCTTTGAAGTCTTTATTACAGAACTCACTACCTAAATCGACTTGTAAATTTTTAGGGGGTGTCGCTCCAGCGAGTATCTTTTTGAAAGCTTCGGTAACGTCGACGCCGGATTTAGATTTAAGGGGAATGGCCCAAGCGAACTTGGACGTGACATTAATGCAGGTTAGTAAGTAGTTAAACCCTTTATTTAGGTTAGCGTAAGGTATCATTTCGACCAAGTCAGCCTGCCATAGATCGTTCAGGCTCAGTACAATCACTTTCCGTCTCGGAAAATTTTTTCGGGTTGGTTTGTGAAGTTCTTTTACGAGCTGATCCATTTTTTTTATTTCCCATTCCGAACCGAAATTTTGTTTTCATTATTTTCTTAACGATCGAAGCGGCTAGCTTTTCTCCATGCCAAAGAAGGATCGTCTCTCACTCTTGCGCTTTAGCAATTAGAACTTCATCGGCGGCGTGCCAATCTTTCAGCTCTCCGAGTAGGCAATGTCGTGTTCTTTGCACGCTTCGTCTAGTTTAGTAATTCCCGGGTCTCCTCGAGCCAATCTTTTTTCAAGTTTAGTTCCTGGACCGCAGTATTGGTAGCCCGGCAAATGCATTTCGAGAGGTAACTTATCTATGAGTTTGTTTACGATTCCTTTCCCAGACTTGATAAAGGAAGCTCTTTTCGTCCCGCACACCTCGCAAAATACAACCTGCATCTGCCTGTTATTTTTTGCGGTGATGATAACGGACGGCTCGGGGCCGTTAGAAGTTTGATGTTTATATTTGACACAGTACCTCATCTTGATATTTTTTGATTCCATGGTTCTTTTGTTTATATACGATTTTTTTTAACCTAAATCCTAAATTTTTATAAGCCACCCTTTTTTCCCGAGCAGTTATGATTTGTCTTTGCTGCATTTCTGATAAAATTTCGACCATCTCGTTTCTGTGCCCATCATGACTGGCTAAACTAGATTTGTACAAAAGTCTCAATCTTTTAACTAAATCATTAGGGTTATCGTAATATTTATAATCAACTCTACTACCCGCTTCTTAACTATACCCGTCCCTGTTTTCTTCATGTCTTCCCAAATTGGAGCGATAACAGTCCTGTATTTGGTGCTACGATTAGATTTGGGTTTGTTAGTTTTTGGGTCATTATTCTGAAAATTAGCGTTAGTATTTTTTACCATGGCCGCGTAAGCTGCTTTAACTTCCGGCGCGAGGGTAGTTTCTTTCAAATTTTTGAAAACTAGCAAATTCCAAAGCCCGCGTCTTCCCAAGTATTGCTCCCCCTCGACCACTTTATCATTCTCAAAGATTTTAACGACTTTATTACCGAAGGTCAGCTCACCTTTTTTCTTATCATACTGTAATCCAAATACTGGGTCAGTGGCTTGGGAATTTTCGAAAAATTTTATCAAGAAATATTTAGCGGTGTCTCCAATATTTTGACCAGGTAACAAACTATCGAGGGACCTTAGCGTCGTGATATTTGGAAGCTCGGGTGGAGTAGAAATGCGTCTAGCTTGCACTGCGGAATATGTAGGGGTGAGTTTTGGACCGGTGCTCGTTGTCGTGCGGTGGAATTCGCATTATAGGAGTTACAGCCGGACTTGAATATTGGGCGAGGTTGTAATCGAGAGATGTTTTCTGACTAGGTGCAGGGGAGGGTGAGAGAGCCAGTGATTCATAATCATCTTCGTAACTTTCTTCTTCATCACTACCTTCTTCTTTGTAAATTTTAATCGGTGTAGTTTGCGTGGCTAGAGTGTTTTTAATTGGTTTAGTTTGTGTGGCTGAAGTGTTTTTAATCGGCGTAGTTTGCGTGGGTGCACCGAAGACCGGTCTCGGTTTCAGGGTGCTTACTACCGGTTTAAAAAATTCTTGTAGCGATTCTTCTTGTTCTCTCTCCCCCGAACGTTGATTTAAAAACTTTTTAGTTAAACGTCTTTTGAGTTTTGCGATTTCTCGTTTTGTTTCCATTCTTTTGTTTAATAGGCAAAAACGAACGTTTATATCTCCCTTCGTTTAACGTTTTGTTTATTGATAAAAACCCATAAGGCTTTCTCCAACAATTTTGACACAACGTTTTAAAGTCTGAAAATTCCATGTCGGGGCCAACGTGGTTTTCATAAACGTGTTTCAAATTTAACTCGTCCACGGGGAAAAGGATTAATAAATTTGCGTTGTGTCTGACCACTTGTTTTGGAATTCTCTTGTAGGACTGGCTGCAATAAAAAACATCGTCGTTCGAATGACGTCCTTGAGCGAAGTAACGTTCGATGTTTTTTTGTTTGTCCAAAAGGCAATCGTCAAAAAGAATCAGGTTTCGAAATTTTGGGTCCAGTTCTTCGGGTGGAACTAAATCTATTTGAGAACTGTGAAAAAAGGCGACATCCTGTCCAATTTTTTCTTCAATTTCAGCAAATATAGGTTGCAAAGCTTTGTACTTTGATTGACATAAAGTTTTACTGTAAATATATAACCGATCGTAGTCGAGCCATCTTTCGTTACATATGAAATTAAACAGTAAGTTAGTTTTGCCGCAATTTGCGGGGCCTATAATTAGACATCTGATATTCGAAGGTAGAAATGGATGATTTTTAGGTTCTTTCTTAGGTGTGAAAAAGTCGTAGTTTTTAATTTCCATGGCTTTTCTTATTTGCACATTTTTTTAATGTTTACGGAGATACTAAACCCATAAAGTCTTCGTCGGAAAAGTTGTCATTAGAAATGTCGGAATGAGCTACTCCAAAGTCTACGTTACACCACAATTTCACGTTGCTGGGAGAATCGTCGGTGATGTACACCGCGGTAATTTTGCCAGTGACCTCCGTCAAGTTTAGAGCGTTGTAAGACGGCAAATTAAACCAGGGTTTGTCGATAACATTCTTGTTAAGTTTCCCACTAGTTTTGTGAATATTCTCGTACACCCAAGTTCTAAGACACAGCGGTTTGTCTCCGTTACCTTCGTTCGCCTTTTCACAATGTGGATAACAAGAGGAAGCTGCGTGCATAGAATTGGGATAATTGAACATAGTCGTGAATACGGGTTTTTGCTCGTCAAAGTCGATCTCCAGTTTCTTGCAAATATAGCGTTTAAGAGTTTTCAACACTTTTTGAGTTTCCGGGTCGATGGGTGAAATCCACCCTTTATACTTTGATTTTTCGTCCGAAATGGGATTTTCCAAACCCTTTAAATCTTTAAACTGAATGAAAGATGACAAGGAAAACTTTATACCGTTGTTTAGCTTTGTACCATTCTTGCTCTTAACTTTCAGTAAGTTTTTTTGCAAGAGAATCGAAAGATTTGTTTGCCAAGATGATTGAGACATTTTGAGGTTATTATTATTATTTATTTTGAGGTTATTGTTATTTTATTTTCAGGTTCTTCCTTTTATTATAGACGAGAAATTTTTTTTTTTTAGAAATAAGCATCATCGGCACGTTTTTTTAATTTCTCGTATTTAAATAAAAGATGTCGGTCAATAAGTTTGGACAAGCATTGAAGAGGACGAGGGGGGAAGGGGGCGAAGTGATGGGAGTCGGTCCGAGAGGACAGCCCGGACTAGGGTACGTGCTAACCCCCGAAAACAAATACGACATGCAAGTAAGCGTTTAACCAAAGTTGGAGCCGGCATCGATACTGAAGATGCGGTAAATTATTCGCAGATCGGTACTCTGGTAAAGGACGTTCAGAAACTTAAAACCGACCTGCCTCCTGCCATAAATCTGCTCTCCGACGAATTGGCGTCCGCCATTTCTAACATCGAAAAAAATACGTTGTACTTACACCTAGCTGACTGGAATTTTTCCGCGAAGAAGAAGCATATTAAGGACATAGCATTCCACCGGCACGCGGCAACAAAAGTGTACGTTGACAGAAATTGCTTATTACAGGACGACCAGAAAGTATACTTCAATGCAATGCACAAGCCGATTAGAAATCTAAGCGAACCTACTTTACCGAGCGATGCCGTTACTAAAGTATTCGTTGACGGCAATTGCGTGTTACAAGACGGCAAGAAAGAATACTTCGATGCCACCAACAAACCGATTAGAAATCTAAGCGAACCTACTTTACCGAGTGACGCAGCTACAAAAAAATTTGTGCATGAAAATTGCTTCATGCTGATCAGTTTCAGCATGAAGAGCCCGTTGGCTAAAGAAGTCGACTGGTTCGTAAATTCAGGACCATTTACGAGTTTCATAAGTACTAGTTCAGGTTTAATTCGTAAAGCAATTTTATACTGCAGCGATCCGAGCATAGAACTCGTTAAGTGCAAAGCGGGAACAAAAACATTTTTGATTACTAAAATTAAGGACGAGCAGTCAACCACTAACATTTTCGACAATCCTTACCAAATAGAAAAAAATTCAGACATCGCGGTACACACGCTCGAAGAATTTTAAACAGAAGACATTTATTTCCAATTAGATTTACACGTAACTTTTTAACTCATTTCATCCAGTCTAAAACAGCTTCGTAATTACGGGCCTTAGAGAAGGCACTTAAAAAAAATAAGCAAAAGTGTCCGCACCAAATCTGGTCAAAATTTTGCACGCGTTCGTAATTGTACTTAATTCCCGGTGCCAAGTAGTTAACCACGGACCGGGGAGGACCCATGTTTCCAAAACTATCGAAATAACAGGGTTCTCCCGAAACAGTGGAATAGGCTACCCAGTGACTTCCTTCTCCGTCGTGGAAATCTTCCAAATTTACGATTCCATTTTCGCCAGTAGGCCAACGTTTTAAGGGAAGCATGTCCTTACTAAAAGTACCTCTGAATTTTGGAATTTTCATTACTCTAGCCAATTCATTTAAATCAAAGTTTGTTAAAGGTTTATTAAAGTCGATTAAACCTTGGGTGGTCTTAAGTAAAGACCTCTGCCACGGGGTAATTTTTTTTTGCTTCTTTTTTTGCTTAATTTTTTTTTCTTCGAGCCAGAACCTTCCACTTGCTTGTGATGCCGCACGAGTTCAGCTAAAATTTTTGCATCATTTTGTGCTTTTTTTACGGCAGATACCACCTCCGCTGTCCCACCCGCCAACCCTCCGATCCCAGCTAAAATCGGTCCTAGCAATGCCAACAGCAAAAAGCTGCCTTTCTTTTTTCGCGATTTTGTTTTGAGCGCCATATCTTTTTTATTATTATTAATATTATTTAGTAAACAACTTCGACTTTGCCTCTATCCAACTTTAGATTCATTTTCCTGTTACCAATGAGCAGAGCGTGACAGGTTGTGTTAGCCGGCACTGCTGCTCTAAACTTCAGTTTGACTCGTACGTCCACGATTCCCGATTGAAGCCTCTCGGACTGTTTGGAGCAATCCAACACCACGAGAGGATAGGCTTTCTTGAACTGAAGCAAGTCAAAACTCAAGTCGTTGGTATCGTAGCAAAGCTGCCTAAATTGCTGCGCCATTCTGTACAGACCAACGTACTCTCCAGTGGCAAAATTAGTATTTAAATTGAGAAACGGATATCTTTCTGAATTTAGAGTCACGTGAGCATCTTGCAGACTACAGTGGTCAAACACACCGGGGTTTTTGACTAAAGAGTCCTGCCTGTTTGTTTGAAAAGCTAAAACTATCCACCTAGGTTTTTCAACAGCTGAAGTAGTCAGCACGTGCCAAGTGAAGCTGGTATTTTGAGGGAGCACGCAGCTATCGTAATGCCAGTGCCTAAATCCTAAATCCACGGTCGCTCCGTGGTCGATGAGATTGTAGAGTTTAAGTTTCTGCTCGTCCGAGGCCGTGACATGTGGAACGAGCCAGCTGATGCTATTTAGAACGACTTTGCCATTGGCCGCTGCTGCTGCTTTGAAGATGGCGTTATTGTCGCTCGCTCGCATGAGTGTGAGCACGTGTTTAGTTCCGTAGATTAGCTTATCGTAATTTTCGAAAAACCCCATGACGTGTTTCAGAGGGATGGCAAATGTAAAGCTTCCCTTGGGAGTCGTTTTAACAATGATGGACGCGTGCCGCTGTTTGTATCCCAAGTTGTCGGTTAGTTCGGCAGCGACTGAAGCCGCGCTGTCCAGCGCCCAGCACTGGCCGAGCAGAGCCGGTTGCTCCGCCGAGCCGTAGGTGAGCAGTCCCTTTATCAGAGTACCGAACCCCGGATAATTTAACTCGTCGACTTGTTTATCACCGAGATGGTATTTGATGTTAGAAAACAGGAACATGGGAGCATTATTAATAAGACTAGCTACGTCAGCGTCCATGTAAGCCGAGTCATCGTCCTTCAGTAACCGCCCTTTAATCAGGAGGTAACTGTTATCAACGTGCAGAAACAAATCTTGGTTTTCTACATGTATGCGGATTTCCGATAAGTGGTAAGTGTAAGACTCAACCGACGAATCGTACACCAAAGGTTCGTTGATTTTTAAGTAATCTTCTACTACACTCATTTTCTGGGAGTTGTTATAAATTTGATAAAAGCTTTATTTCTTGGCGTCAAACCGTTTGTTTTTTTAGTATTAGAGTTAAAATTAAAAAAGAGTCCTTTGCCTTTTTTTCCAAACACGAGCATTTTTATCCTTTTTTTTTTTAATTTTTAGATCTCAAATGAAGACGCACCGTGAGCGTCTCTCCGTTTAAATCCAACGGCTCGTTGGTCTGAGACGTGAGCCAAACTCTTATATTTCTGATTAATTTTATAGTCACCGGGAGGTAAATCAAATTATGCGGGGATTCTATGATTTTGAAACCGGGCGGGGAATTGGGATAAAAGGAGTATAAAGTGGGCTGAGTGTCGTTGTTTAGGTATGAATTGCCTATGATATCAACGTGTACGAAAATTGTATTGATGCTCATATCAACGGTATTTTGACTCTCTCGACTTCTCACGTAGTTGCCTAATTCAAACCCCAAGACTGGAGCCAAACTCTTGTCACCCGAAAAAGATATTCCGTAATTCGGATCGGTAATTATCAAGTTGGTTCTTAAAGTATTTTGATTCGGAAGAATCGTAATGGCATCCTTGTTGTGACCATTCGCATATATCGCCGACTTGAGAAATTTATTCAAATCCTCGATTTCGTAAGCTCCCGGGGTGACTAACACTTTCTGCCAGGTGGCACCAGCATCGGTCGTATACTGAATTTCGTTATTTTTCGAGGTGATGTTGTGGATGCTGTTGTACGTGTCTAAATTAAGCAGGGCCAATTCGTAATTTTTTTCAGAGTCTAAATAAATCGGAGTGTTTAGATTAATTCTCAAATCAGAGTCTTTGCCGGAGAGAATGATTGAACAAGAATCCATGATGATTGCTTTTTTTAAAGTGGGGAAAAAAAACAAATTCGAAATCTGGAAGGACCTGACTCCACTATTAGCTAGTTTACACCACAATGACCTTGAAATTTTTAACCAAGGTCATTTTATGCACCAAGCCCAGACAAGTTCAGGCAAGCCCAGACAAGTTCAGGCAAGCCCAGACAAGTT
>JAHWFP010192108.1:67434-79082 GCA_023313725.1 Lithobius niger | reverse complement strand
ATGAGAACCAACTGGTAAAATCACTAAATACTCAAAAAGTGAGGCCCTTATTACCCAAACCATTACGAGGTAAAGGCAGGTAGAAAATAATTAAAGCATTATGCTGATATTTGGTAACAGTATAACTGTTTTAAGGTCAGAAAAACCCCAAGTAAAATTACGTATGCAATCCTAGGGCAACACACACAGTCCAGGGAGAATTCATAAACTATTAAATACAAGGTACCTTATTTATTTTTTACAAAGTTTTCTTTAGATGGTCCTGCACTTTTTTGTCATCGTCTGCACGTAATTTTTTCTTGGTCCGTCCCTGCGCCCCCCGAGTCTTTTTGCTTACGCTTGTCAGTGGAAAATCTGCCAGTCAAATACTGCCCACTTCAACTTGTCCACGATTTTACTAATTGCTTCCTCCTTACCGAGGGTTATCAGTCCCGTGGTAGGAACGGGTTGGCTTCCTACGGAGTTGGTATGGGGATTTTAAGGCCATTGGGAAGAAAATACCTGACCTTGACAATGGTTACTGCTAGTTGATTAATTCTGGTGACTTTATTTTTTGGTGGTATTTTTGCCGTTAAATTTTGCTGGTCTGCATGCGTGAATGTTTACTTCTGCCTTTTCCGCCAGATTGCAAAATCAGTTCTGGTTTATACTTGGGTTGGAAAATTCCACTTGGAAATTAAATTTGTCCACAACATTACATTGATCACTTCCTAAAGTTCATTAGTTTTAGCATAGATTGAATCTTCATCTTCCTCGTTCCTGATGACACAACGCAAAATCCGAGATGACAGACTGCCGACAAAAGTTTTGACATAAGCTTACATTACTTAAGCTTACGTGACATAAGCTTACGTGACACGACGCACGATATGTTGCTGACACCATCTTTCTACACACACTAGTCTGATGCTCGTACATACGTATTGTTAGAGACAACACATTTTGAAGCCAAGGGCACAACTATTAAATTAAAAATTGGCATTTTACGTTGAGGTTTCATAACGTACAAAAAATTATTAAAGGTTCAACTCACTCAACTTGGATTGTACGTCGGTGAATTTTCGATCCTTTCCTCAGACCTTCTTCAGGCCTTTAAGATTTTTATTGACACTATCTACACATATTTTATGAAGTTTTTGGAGCACTACATCCCGTCCTTCCTTGCTTGTCGTGGTTTGTGGTGGCTGTACTAGGAGTTTGAATTTAATTGTGTATGGCCCCTGTTGTGATTGGGCCGGCTTGCATTTGCTTTATGCAAGGATAGGTTTTCGTTGTAGGTGGTGGGGAACGAGTGCATTTATATTTCGGAAGGCCCCGTTGGCTTTTGGAGTTCTATGCCACTGGATTCTAGGGCAAGTCTGGGGTAGAGCTTCTTCTCTTTAAAAAGGATTTCAGTGTTTTTGAAGTCTAGGAGGTGGCCTGTGTCAACGAAATGTACTGCAAGTCCGTCATTAAGGTCGAATTGGTGTATCGCTGATTCCTCCAGAGGTGTCTCCACGCCACCTCGCGCCGCAGTTCCCCTGTCTTTCGCACGGAAATTTGGATTCTACCCGATGAAGGCCGCCGCTTCCGAAGTTCCCACTTCGCTCGCCGCTCCCTCTCATGCTTTCCTTCGCCCGCAAGCTACTGCTTTCTCCCTCGGCGATCGTTGGATCTCCGCCCTCGACCTCGCCGCCGCTAACCCGATCCCTGCCGCCTTCACTGAAGCTCAACTTACAAGTGTCAATGTCTCCACGGACTCTCCCTTGCAACCCGGCCAGCGCACCCCGCCGGCCGAGCCTTCGGATCTAACGGCTCTACAAGACGACTTCCAACGGGCGAAAGCCATCTACCGTGAGGCCAAGAAATCCCTTCAACATTCTACGGCAGGTTCTCGCTCGCCTGCCCGCAACTCTTTTGGATCTATCGTCCAACTCCTCCCGTATAGGTAGAAGCGTCTCCCGCAACAAAGTACGGAACATCGTCCAGGAAACGGTCCGCGTGATGCAAGACAATCCCATGCCGCCTCCCTCTTGCACGTCTTCCGCCCGACACGCTCGTACGCAAGCCTGGATAACTTCTGCCTCCAGCCGTGACTCCCGCAAACGGGATTCGACATCTCCCTCTGGCGCTCTCAAGAAAGGCAGGCCGTCTTCTCCCTCTTGCCCGCAAGCTTCCCCTGCTGCCGTCCCCACGGCTACCACTGAGGGTTTGCCGCCTGCCACTCCATTTTCGTCCGGCAAAAGCATCCACTTCTCGGACAACGACGCCGACGACCAGACTTTCTCCCTGGCTTCACTTTTAAAGACTGTCGAAGAAACCATTCCCGACTGCTTTCTTTTCAAACCGTCGCAGTCAACCGACGCTCCCGTTATTAACTGTGGACTTAAAACTGGCTTCAGCTTTGCCCTTAAGGACAAAGACGCCAAACCTTGCAACCTTCTTGGGCAATCCACCACGCTGTTAACATGTCTCCTCCGGAATGAAGGCTCCCTGCTCGGCAAAGGCGACCCCCTCGTTCTCGACAAGGAACCACCACCACCTCGACCAGGCCGTGAAAGCAGTTTCTTTTGCCCGCTAGGCGATGGCGCCACTAATCCGAATAACTTCGCAACTTCCCCCGAGTGCGAGTTTTTAGGCAGCGAAGTAAAGATGGACTTCGGCACCGTTTTATCTATTCCGAAGAAAGCTGACGTCCCAACTTTCGTCCTGTACGAGAACGACAACTGCCTACGGCTAAGTCTTCGTGCCGCGTCACAAGCCGACGTTCTCAATACGGCGGTGAACGCCTTGTGCGAGAAATTATCTCCAGACGCACGTCCCAAAGAACTACGCAATCTTTCGTTCCTAATCACGCAGCTCTTCCAGAAGGCAAGCTTCGCCATGTATCATTCCATCAATTGGGCCACTGGAGCTCTTTTTAGCAACACCTTACTCCTCCGGGACATTGCTCTTTCATCCGCTGAAAACTTGAACGTCTCCACGATGCACCGACTCCGGAACCAGCCCATCCACGCGTCAGACACGCTCTTCCGTAGTCTAATCCCAACTCTTGCTCCTCACTTAGACATTTCTAGGAAACCGAAACCACTAAAACAGATTTCTTCCAACTTTCGTACGGCTCTGAAGAATAAACAGCCCACTCCCCGCCTCCCCTCAGACAATTGGAACAAGACATCGGCTCCCGCCCCATCTCCTCGCTCCAACGACTTTCGTACGAGAAACCCACAGCCCTTTCGGACGGACCAGCCTCGCTCCCGCTCCGGCCAGCGCAACCAGAAGCGAGCCGCCACTCCAGACCGACTAAGCCGCCACTCGTCGCCAGGGGGCAGAAGCGGTTTTCGTAAAAATCAACAATGACGCCTCTCATCCATCCGGCCTTCCAGTCGGTACGAGACTACGCCGATTCCTCCCGGCTTGGCTACAATTAACATCAAACACAGAAGTCGTTTTCATCATCGAACACGGCTTTCGTCCGGAATTTCTTTCAAAACCCCCACTCCTGCCGACACCGCCATGGGATTTCTCTCTACCAGTAACCCCACTACTTTCATTCGAAATTTCAGAATTGCTCCGGAAAGACGCAATACAGGAATGCCGCAAACCAGGCCCAGGTTTCTATAGTTCCAGCTTCACCCGACCAAAGAAGTCAGGAGGCTCCCGTCTAATTGTCAACATGAAACCTCTCAACAGATACATCCTCAACAACCATTTCAAGATGGAAACTCTCGAATCAATTCGTATTTCATTAAAACAAAACGACTGGACAGTCTCGATCGACCTGGAAGATGCTTACCTCCATGTCCCACTCCATCCGGCTATCACGCACCTCTTTCGGTTCATCTAAAACCAAAAGGTCTACGAATTTCGCTGCCTTCCCTTCGGCCTGAATTCAGCCCCAAGAATTTTCACAACGGTTCCCAAACCAATTTTAGCAAACGTACACCAAAACGAAATTCAGACCAATGCCTAACGAAATTCAGGCCAATGCCTATCTGGACGACTGGGCCCTAAACAATCCGGACCGTCTCATACTGGAACGAAACAAGCACAAGACCATTTCCCTGTTGAACCGACTGGTCTTCGGAGTGAACTACTCAAAATCAAGCTAAATACCAGCACAAGTCTTCACCTTTCTCGGAGCCTCTTTCGACCTCTGCACAGCAAGTATTGCCCCCTCCCCGGAACGGATAGAAGATCTTCTTCTCCACGCCCGCCTCTTTCGGCCAAGAACAAGTTTCTCCCCTCGGCAACTAAACTCCCTCATCGGAAAGATGGATGCAATGGCGAACCTCGTCCCCTACGGCCGATGGATGGTAAGGCCGTTTCACCACCACCGCTTAGACAACCCTGCAATCAATCAGGACCGCCCGGACAAACAAATTCCCTTCTCTCCCGATTTTCCTCTGGACTCCCTCGTTTGGTGGACAGATGTCACCAACCTAACAAAGACACAACCTCTTCACGAGCCACACCCCGACCTGCTCGTCTTTACGGACGCGTCGAGAACCGGCTGGGGTGCCCACATTGGCACTCAAGAGGCCTCGGGCCTTTAGCCTCCAACCTGCATGGAACACATCAACTCCCTCGAGCTTCAAGCAATTCTACTCGCCCTGCTTCATTTTCTTCCGAACATAAGAAACAAGACAATTCAAGTCCAGTCTGACGGCACGACTGCACTAGCCTACATAAGGAAAAAAGGAGGAACGAAATCCAGATCTCTTCACAGCCTAACGTCAGAAATTTTCAACCTCTGCATTTTACACAACACCACTCTCCTTCCTTTCCACATCCCAGGCAACAGGAATGTGATTGCCGACTCTCTGTCACGCCAGAAACCACCGACTGGCGAATGGTGCCTCAAGAAATCCATCTGCAAATCTCTCTTCACCATTTGTGGCACTCCAATGATAGACCTGTTCGCCACGAGGCACAATGCCAGACTTCCCCTCTACATAAGCCCGATTCCGGACGAAACAGCAGTAGCAGTAGACGCCTTGACGTTTCCATGGCAAAACCTGTTCGCCTACCTCTTCCCCCCCCTTCAAGCTACTTCCACAAGTCCTTCTAAAAGTCCAAGAAAGCCAGAGCCTGTTCCTGCTCATAGCTCCTCTCTGGCCAATCAGCAGCGTGGTTACCGCTTCTTCTGGAACTACTAGTCGACACTCCCAGAAGTCTACCCCCTCATCCAGATCTTCTATCCCAACAGAAAGGAACAAAACTACACCCAAATGTACCAAACCTCAACCTACACGGGTAGGTAGTATCACCAAACTCCTCAAAAAGGCTGGAATTCATCGAGAAGAGGCCGAACGCATCGCCTCAAAGGCAACCAGGGGCTCCACTAACCGGATGTACGACAGCCACTGGTCCAAATGGATTCGTTGTTGTATCACAAAACAGGCTAATCCTATCAACCCACCTCTTCCCACCCTTCTAAACTTCTTCAGAGACTTGTTCAACATCGACAAATTCAAAGGCTCTACAATCCTGGTCTATCGATCTGCCATAAACACCGTTTTCAAAGCCGCCAATAACACGAACCTACTCGAAGACTACCGAATTTCGGCACTTCTACGTTCTTACGAAAATGAAAGACCCACCACCAGAAGGTCAATAATAGATTGGGACCTTTCTCTCGTCCTCCAGTCCCTAATGAAGATACCATACGAACCCCTTCCGGATACATCTCTTCACCTCATGACTCCCAAAACTCCCATTTTCACTCTTGCAGCCAGCCTACGGTGTTCAGAGATTCAAGCCCTCTCAGCAGACTCAGCAGTCTTCCTCTGCTACTCTCTACCCAAGATCAACTTTCAGAACAAAAACACAAAAATCCTCAGAACCACCGAAACCAATCACTTTCCCGGCTCTATCCACCATAGTTGGTTACGAACCTGAACGCCTTCTTTGCCCAGTCAGAGCCTTACGCTTCTGCCTAGCCCGGACACGTCATGAAGACATCCGCCGAGGAAGAAACCAACTTTTTCTCCCAATTGATCCCCAAACAGGCGAAACATCAGCAGCCATGGTATCAAGATGGATTAAGAAAACAAGCTAAGCAGCCTATGCGAAAATCCAAATGAGAGCATGACAGTGACGGCTCACGAAGTGAGAGCTATCTCCACATCATGGGCCCATCACGTCGCCATTCCAATAGAAGAAATCCTAGCAGCAGCGTCTTGGTGCCATCAATCGACCTTCACCTCCCACTACCTCAGGGACATGTCAAGAGAAGAATCAAGTCTACACCAGCTGGGACCAATCGTCACAGCCAGAGCTGTAATCAATCCCCCATTAAGCACTCGGAACACAGAAGCAAGCCATCCTTGAAGGAAGCAAGCCACCCAGATGGAAGCAAGCCACCCAGATGGAAGCAAGCCACCCAGATGGAAGCAAGCCACCCAGATGGAAGCAAGCCACCCAGCTGGAAGCAAGCCACCCAGATGGAGGCAAGCCATCCAGAAGGAAGCAAGACCCAAACAACGGCCCTTTTCAGGGCCACCAAATCTTATGAAAGAGGTCCAAGTTCCTGTTTTCACCTGTTCTGAATAAAGTGCAAATTTTTCTCTTCCAGACAAAAATTTTTTGGGGGAACTCCTGCTTGCATCCCGGGGTGCTCGTCAGGACAGTGCCCGCCACCAAACTTTTACGAGGTCTACTGATAATGCTAAATTATCAGGTTAAGATGTTTTGGCAACAAAGAAAGAACATTTAGCCGGCCCCCAGCCAGGCCGGCTAAAAATGGTTTCTTTGTGCCCAAAACATACTTAACCTACTCCCGCCCTGCCTCCCCTCTCGAGTCACCGCCTGACATATTGAGAGAAAAATGAATGCCGAAAGCATCCGCGCTCTCGCTTTTATAAGGGAGTACTGCCACGCACATGCGCAGTAGGGATATGCAAGCAGGCGCCTGCGCACCAGAAGAAACCTCCAGGGGAACATCACATTCGAGGAATGTAATGCTAAATTATCAGGTTAAGTATGTTGTTCTTAAAGATGATTAGAGGTGTTGGAGGCATGTGATACCATTTTCTCACCCAGTTCGAGTGCGGGACTATTAAATTTTAGCCGGCTGGGGGCCGGCAAAATGTTCTTTTCAGCTGGTTTCCTCGTTTTGTGCTTTGCAAACCTCATAAAAATGTATTAAAAACCGTACAAATCTAGCTACTTTCTTCCTTTTACTTTGTTTTCAATAAAGAGTGACTTTCATCCCTGAATGGGTGATGGCATGTAAGAGGATTTGTTTCTTTTTAGTCACTATTACTGTAACTGTATATTTGGTTTAATTCATTCTACTTTTTGCACATTTACTGGCTGCTCACATATTTTCTTTGTTTCTGTAGGAGCGAGGAATGTCGAAGTAGGGGATTTAACAGAAAGAAAACAATTAAGAGAACGATTAAAATGTAAAGATTTTCGGTGGTATTTAGAAAATATTTACCCAGAATCTCAAATGCCACTGGATTTCTACTACCTTGGGGAAGTAAGTAGATGCTTTCATTATTCTATTATTCATTTTTCATTTTTTAAAGTATGTTTTGGCAAAATGGACAAATTTTTGTGTGCTTGTTTCCCACAAAAATGTTTTGTCAATGAAGCCTGACTAGTAGAAATCTTTAGGGATCGACCGAATCCGAACCGGATCTGAAGCCGGATCTTTAGGGTTCGGATTCGATTCGGATTCGGCAAAATTTTGAATGTCTGGGCGATTTTTCAATAACTTCGCTAATTTTTGGCCGTTTTCGACATTCCAATATACCATTCGAAGCGTTTTTTCCCCAGCTTTCCAATGGAGCTAATTTCAAATGGCTAGCATAAACTGTTCAGAAGTTATAAGGGAAAAACCTATGAACAAGTTGTGAAAATCTCTAGTCAAGTCTTGAAACTTTACTCAGCTAGAGAGAAAATTTAGTCTGTAAAAATTGGAAAGGGCTGAAGCAGTCCAACAAAGGTTTTATTTTGGATTCGGTTGGGATCCGGATCCGATTCACCAAATCTTCAAATCCAGGACTTTCGTGAAGTTTCTCAATTGATCCGTAACTGAAGCCATCAACATTTGTAAAACATTTTTACACATTTGTACACTCCTACAAGGTGTAGGAGATTGTTAATTAGTTGCAGGAAATGCAGCATTGTGGGCCCTTAAGAAAATAATGTGTTACATTCCCACTGCTGAGACTTTTTTTTTTACGAAAAGAAAGTTCAGGAGAAAAATAACGCAGTATTTCAGAAAGCAACAATACTATTAGCAGTATTCCTTGCGAATTTTTGACAAACTGGGAAGGTCTGTTTTCATCAGGCACTACTACAAACTTGAAAACTGCTTTCTTCATTTTCCTTGTCTTTTGAACACGGCGTTCCAATATTGGGTGACCTCCGGTATTCGTTAGGTTTACGGTCCCACTGATCTGTAAGCATATTTCAAAATTCTGCTTTTAGGAGAAATGGATTCCTGGGTTTGAAGGGCCCTGTGTGTTCATAAAGAGTGCATTTCTTCCCAAGAAGCTTTTCTTCGTAAGATGAATCTTTAGGGTAAAAATTGCTGCGGAATTGTCAGTCTTTTTTTTCCATGCGATTTCTTCAATAGTTGGCTATTTTTCACTTTCATCCAAAAATACTTCCCTTTAGTTTTGGGCTAAATATCATTTCTCTTAGTCTCCGTGGCCTGGACGGCAACTAACGTTTTGTCGCCGTTCGTGTACCACACTAATCACACTAACCACACTAATCACTGAAGTCGAAGTGGTGCGCTTGGTGTCAAAGGAATTTCCCGGTCAGTTTCTGGCTGAATCGCCTCTGAAGTCACGGACAACAGGAGAACCATTCCTGATGGACTGAGCCTGGGCAAGAGGGTGGAATCGAGCGAACTGGGACACGTGATCGAGGTAAATGCTCCATTTTACCATTGCAACGTGGTTATTGGTTAATTGTGGATATCTCCCGTTAAGCTGTAATTTAGCCTCCTAAATTTATTTCCTGCGCAATACCACCTTATACCAAAGCAATCAAAGTAATCCTTGAATACTTAGAATATTTGGTAGCTATTTCTGCCATCTTCTTCAGGCTAGCGGTTAGAGCACTGCAATCAACACCAACTAACGTTTAACTTTTTAGTGCAAAGTCTACATTTTTTAATTTTAGTGCACATCACTGTTGGCCTAAGTTCAGCAGCACTAGTAGTGACAGTGCCCCCCTCTTAAGGGGTGTTGTTAGGAAGCATTGCCACTGTGCATTGAGTTGGTCGAGCAGTTTTGGTGTGACAAATTGCAAAATACGTCTGAAGGTTTCTGCGTGTTCATGATGGGTATGGATTTGTCTTGACAGTGTTGAATGGCCAAGAATTCCAGGGCTTGTAAATGCGCTTCTCGCTTGGTATTGGAGCGAAGCATGACTTGTGTTCCATCCCAGTTAATGCCCTTCCTGGAACTGGCACGTGGGCTCTGGACTGGATTCCTCGGTCATTCACCACTGCCAAGAAAAATCCACCCTCCCCTCACGAATGTACAGGAACCTTCATACATAATCACATAAAAAGACGTACTGCAAAATTTAGCACAACCAAAATTATTGTAGCTTCCACTATTTGCGAATTTGCGAATTTTCGACACATGTACTGGTTGTCGTCCTCTAGTCAACAATCTTAGAGACTTGCACCATATTGTCCACATTACAGCAGTCCACTGCTCTAGTGAACTTTCTTGCTGTAGACAATTCGGAATTCGCATGTTTTAGTGGAAGCTTGAACAATTGGACGATGTTATGCAATAAGCAGTCAACCCACAAAAAGATAAAAAATGAATTAAACTCATCACAGCCAGCCTCAAAACTCTTCTACAATTCACAAAGATCAGTCAACCTTCATCAGGCTCCTAGTGACATCTAACGTCGAAAAGGTTAACCCACAAATACCCAAGTGCCAGTTTCGGCATTTTGCAATAACCAGTCATCCAACATTTTTTTTCTAAGTCTAATAGATTCCGGTACTAAAATTTAAACTAACAGAGTTAAATGTGTGGTGTCAAGGGGAAAGTTTCTCAGAGCTACTTACAGAGTCCAGAAATGTAATAAACAAATTTTCGATTTTTGCATTTTTTGGCTAAGTCCAACAGGGCCATTCCTTTTTTTTTTTTTCTAAGTGACCACTTACTCTCTATAGGGCCTAAACGGTTACTCGTACAGAAAAGTTGTACAGAACAAAATGAAAGGTTGTAACATTTTCAGTTAGTTTAGTGTCTTCTATTTTTTTGAACCGACGTATTTTCACCCCAAAAAAGGGGATTGTTTAAATTTTAGACTAAGTGTCCACCACTTGCTCTACAGGGTGTTTAAAAAAAAAACGCTACACGTCGATGTCGAATTTTTCTAAGTCCAACAACCAATGCCCGTCGTCGTTATAACCCTTAAGTGTGACCTCAGTAAAGAAATCAAGAAAGTTATTCCTGACTTCAGAAAAGAAAGCTTTTATTTGCTTTTCAAATAAGAACGCAAAAGGTAACAAAAGCATGTGACAACCCTGTTGGGGTGGGGGGGGGGGGGGTAACAAACAATAAAAGCCCATAATTAGATTTCAAGTAGAAAGAAACAAACAAAACAAACAATGTGTACTTATTTTTTAATTTCAAATAGAAAGAAACACAATAAAGCATTTATTTGGCCTTCAAATAAAATAACTAAAATAAATGAGTAGTGGACACATCCCGAAATTTACTACACCGGCGGACAAATGACCCACACAAAGTGACCGAAAACAAATGTACCAAAAAACAAAACACCGACGAATATATATCCTACGGACACATGACCGACGACCAAACACCCGAAACAACAAACGCTGACAGTGACATTAGACCGACAAGACAATATACCGAAATTGTTAAAAATGAGTAACAATTATAACTGTTTTTAATAATGCAATGTTTTAGTTGTTTTTAGCTGCAATTTAGCACCAATTTCATTAGCAAGAAAACTCAATAATTTTTACGTTTGATCCTTCGGTCGAATTGGAAAGAATTAACTCGTTTTTATGTGGTGTGAGTGAGAGGAAAAGTGTATAACAACAAAAAACAAGATGCAAACAACGTTAATGGAATTTCTGGGTGGCGGAACAAGGCATTGAAAAGAATACGAAGCTTTTATAGCTCAAACTACAATAAAAATAAATTTAAAAAATACTAAAATAAAAAAAAGTAGCCTAATTATTTTGGGATTTACCAAGGACGAATTGGAAGAAAATTCCTTATCTTCGGTGAGGGGGGAGGGAGGTTGGGGAAGGCATCGAAAGGATTATTTTACAATTCCTAGCTCAGAAACCACAACAAAAATACTGAAATTTCGGGATTTACCAAGGACGAATAGGAAAGAAATTACTTTCTTTTTTTTTTTTTTTGGAGGAGGGGGGAGGAAGAAATAACAACCCAAAAAAAAACAATATACACATAAAAATGCAATAATGACAGTATTTCTGGGTGGGGAACAAGGCATTGAAAGGAACATGATGCTTTCCTAGCGCTCAAAAAAAATTACTGATAAAGGAATTTCAGAATTTACCAAGCACGAATTGGAAGGAAATGCGTTGTGGGGGGGGTGAAGGAATCGAAAGAAATATGTAATTCCTAGCTTACAAACAACAAAAATACAAAAAAATGGCATTTCGGGATTTTCTAAGG
>JAHWFP010192108.1:0-61125 GCA_023313725.1 Lithobius niger | reverse complement strand
AAATCTAATTATGGGCTTTTATTGTTTGTTTCCCCCCCCCCCCCCCCTCCACCAACCAGGGCTGTCACATGCTTTTGTTACCTTTTGCGTTCTTATTTAAAATGCAAATAAAACCTTTCTTTCGTGACTTATTTACTGAGGTCAAGGATACGGGTTATAGTGACGGGGAATGGTTGTTGGACTTAAAAAAATTCGACGTGTAGCGTTTTTTTTAAACACCCTGTATAATGGTCCAGGGCCTAAACGGTCACTCTTACAACAAAAGTTATAGAGAACAAAATAAAAGGTTTTAAAATGTTAATTTAGGTTCGCCTCTTTACGTTTTTTTGACCCGACACTTTTTCGCCCCAAAAAAGTGGATTGTTTAAATTTTGGACTAAGTCCCCACTATTACTCTATACAGAGCCTAAACGGTCACTCATACAGCAAAAGTTGTAGAGATAAAATAATAGGTTGTAAAATGTTATGAAGTTATAAAAGGTGCATTTTTTTTTGTATGCTAAGTCCAACAGAGTCATTCATTTTTTTCTAGGCAACTGTAAAATCTATAGTAATAGAGTTAAATGGGTGGTGTCAGAGGGAAAGTTACTGAGAATCACTTGCACAGTCCAGAAATAAAATAATTTTTTTTTCTTATGTTCAACATGATATTGTTGGGGTGGCGAGTAGACAGCTACCATGCCTACGATTTTGGGACATTAAGTTTGCAGTCTTCAATTATACGTACTAGACCGGAATCAAATGATTCGCCTTTCACCATTAAGTATTAATTAAAAGTGAATTTTATAATGCATTTGTTTGTTTAAGTGAGAATATCTCAAAATGAACAAGGTGTGGGTTGACTGCTTATTGCATAACACCGTCCAATTTTGGTTGTGCGGTAACGGACATTGGCTCACCCTCGTACCTACCTGTGTGGTTGACTTTTGTTGGCGCCAAAATCACTTGTGCAAGGCGCCAAAATCACTTGTGCAACGGCAAGGACTTTAAGGTTTTGCGCCAAAACCATGAGCGGACATGCAGGAGAACGTGGCCAAGTATTGTTGGCCACGATTGGTGAACACTTTGTAACCATGAACTGGATTGGTTAACGAACTCATGAGCTGATTAGTTGTCCGGCGGAGCTCTGGATCCGACCGGAACATATAAAAGTCAAGTGCATCAGAGCCCGGTGTTTTATTCCCGTTGATTCTTGTGTTGAGAAAGAACGTAATAATGTAACCTAAATCTTGTCATGATTATTCCGCATTTAATAAGGTTTAACTACTTCAAGTTTGGCTTCTACATTGAACACACGTTACAGTTGGTGGCAGCGGACGTAACTTCATTTTGAACACGCAGGGAGAACAGCTTAGCACCAACTTTTGTAAACATAGCCAGTGGGAAGGAACCGGATTCGTATAAGTACTTCATTTTGAACACGCAGGGAGAACTGCATATTTTATATGTGTGAAGATTTGGGGTTGGACAAATAAAATTCCCCCCCCCCCCCCCCAAAAAAAAAAAGGCTGGTTGACAATATTAACATAGGCTGTGGGTGTGGACCGGGTACGCATCACTTCACTCTGAATGCTAACTGTTAAAAAAAATGCATTTAGGACACTAGCCTGCTCCAAAAAAAAAAAAAAAAACCGAAAAATGGCTAAAAAAAAAAAACAAGATTAAAGAAATAAGCTGAAGGATAAAAAATAAATAAACAGGAAAGATAATCGCTAAAAATTGCCGATGGGGAAAAAAAATCAAAAGAAAAAACTTTATATTGTTCTTGTTGTTTTACCACGGTATTATTAGGGTATCATAGGTACGTCCACGTCACTTTACCTTTGTTTGAATTTCACCAGACAGGGTACGAGTTTCACCATAAAATGGCCTTTTTTCTGAGTCTTTTTTTTTTCCGAGGCCTCATTGCCTCAGGCCGTATATAATCCGCAGCAATTTTTTTCAATATAATTTTTTTTCATGATTCGCTACTAATATTATTTTCATACGCAGCACGTTGGGCTGAATAAGGTTAGGCTCTAGTTTTAGGGTTAGTTGCAGAAGATTAACTAGTGGCAATATTCTAAGCAAAGTTCGGTCCCTGCAAAATACTTTCTAGATAAAATTCTGTCTCTCTCCCCCCCCCCCCCCCAACAAAAAAAGTCATTGCTGGCAACCCTTTATTTAGCATCGGCATGTTAACTATTGGGTCTAATGAGGACTGGATTGAGACCATGAACGCCAACAAAAAATAAAAAATTCAGGTTGTCTCCGAAGCAAAGTATGCGTTAGGTTAGGAACTAGCTTTTTGGGGTTTGTTGGAGAAGATCAAAGCTAGTGGCAATAATCCAAGCAAGGTCAGAACCTACAATAAACTTTCTAGATGAAACTTTACTCAACCAAAATCCATCGTAAGTAAGACTAAAATATGTAATTTCTAGCCAGTTTTATTTTTACCAGGGAATGGAATTTTCACCCACCGTATAGAATATTGTTATAGTAAACCTAAATCGAAAACTGATAATTTTCTAAAGCAGCACAAAAGAAAAAGAAAATTGGTAAAAAAGGGTGGAACCATAAGTGTTGTCATCAAAACATGAGTGTTATGAATATCCCTAGATTGTTATGGTGATGCAGGGGCAAGATATAGTGACGTTGTTACGTTGTTTACTGCGTTTTTGTTTGGTAACGAAAGGTGGACTTTTTTTTTTCCATCGATTCATTTTTACGAAAGCCTAATGCGTGATTTTGGTCGAGATGCGTAATAATCGTAGCTACGAACGTCCTAGTAGATTCTTTTAGTTTTCTTTAACGTTATGTCTGTTGGTTATATGAATCTGTGAGCAAGCAACTTGTCTAATAAACTTTCGACGCGATAATCGTTGGGTTTGAAGGGAAGGTTACAGACCTTGAAGTGTTTTCCGGGCATCCACAGATTTTTTTGTGATTTCATCAACTCGTTTAATGGATATCTGCCACCGTTTTCGTAGAACTGGGTCTTTTGGGAAGCCATGACTGCTTTCCCAGTTCTTACATTTCGGAACACAACAACACGAGGCATTTTTTGTTGCTGTTCAAGCGAAATAGTAGCGCGCTATGCTGTTGTATGGGTGCGAGTGAAGCGCGAAGGACCAGTAGTACTGCAGCGCTTCTGGTGGTTCAGAGCGACTAAGGTGCCCCATTAAGCAGGCAACATTGCACCATTACCCACTAAGAAAAAAAAAAACTCATTGAAGTAGAGTTAGATAGAATGTTAAAGTTAGGGTTAGTGGGCTATTACCAACATTACTTACTTTGCTCAGCTTGCTAGTTCTTTGACAGACAAATTGAAAGCATCCAAACCTACAAAGGTAGATTGGGATGATGCGTGTGAACACGCGTTTCAGGCTCTTAAGGCCGCAATCACTAAGAAACCGGTATTACATGCACCGGATTACTCTAAGAGATTTTTGATTCGAACAGACGCGAGTGTCCGAGGTATGGGAGCGATTTTGTGCCAGGAAGACAACGACGGCAATGAGCATCCAGTCTTATTTCTTTCAAGGAAATTTTATCCACGAGAGCTTGCTTACAGTACAATTGAGAAAGAATGTTGCTGTGTGGTGTGGGCGATCCATAAACTCAGACATTACATTGTAGGCTCAAGATTTTTAATTTTAACTGATCACAATCCTCTTGTATGGTTAAGGAATCAAGGTACAAAAAATGGTAGGCTTCTCCGTTAGTCGCTAGCACTCCAGGATTATGAATTTGATTTCTCCATCGCAGAATCCTCCTCACTGTGTTACAAATTGGGATCCTTCCCTATGCCTACGGCGCGTTTTTACCTCATTAATGCAGTCATTTATGCAAAATATTGCGTCACTTCTGCCTCTATCCCACTTCCCCCTACCCTGCTCGCGTCCACTCACTCTTTTTCTTGCCGCTGGCGCGTGCAGTCATAATTTCTTAAGCTAAGATTGTTGAATTACTGAGGGGAATTCGTTTTCGAACTATCGTTTTCGCAGTTGAACTGAAGTGCGCCATCTTTCCAAGCAAAGCAGCGTGGCTACGAGGCTACGCGGTTTGTTGTGAGTATTTCTATCGATACTGGTTGGAGAGTATTAAGATGGCGGCCGGCATGGTGACGGCAGATTTTGCGAGAACGAAAAACGTGGCGGCCTATTCGGCCGGCCAAGTGCGTCTGCACGTGGATATAATTGCTTCTTGAGAACGTTGCGGCAGTGGTTTAATACGGATTGTCAGGTTCGTAGTATTTATTTTTGGTTTGTGTGGCGGAATTTGGCAGAGAAGTGTGTTTGGGAGTTCAGATGTGAAACCCATTGTCGGAGTCGGTAACTGACCGAACCGACAGGAGCCGCGAGTGGTGGACGGTGGAAAAAAGTGGTTGGAAAAGTAGTTGTTGGTGATAAAAAAGTACGAATGGCTCTGTTTTAAAAATTTTTATTTTTTGGGGGGCGATGCGGAACGCTGGGGCGTGTAAGGCATTGGCTCTACCGAGTGCGAATGGGTTATTTTTGTTGGATTGGATTGTTGGTGAACATAAGCTGGAACGGAGCTTGGAAATAATGAGCACATGGCGTGCTGGAAGTTTGAGAGGCCATAGGGCAGAGTGGGCGGCCATTGGGGCGTCGCCGGCAGTGTTGGATATTGTAGACGGTGCTGGTCTAGAGTTGGGAAATACGCCACCGCTGAGAGCGGTTTCGGCGAGACCGCCATTATTTGACGATGCGAATGAGATTGCTCCGAAATTGAGCGAGATGTTAGCTCAAGGTGTACTTGAGAGAGTGAAAAGCGGGAGTGTAGGATGTGTGTCACCAAATTTTTCAGTGGCAAAGCCAGTCGGATCGATCAGGATAATTTTGAACCTGAAAGGCTTGAATGAGTTTGTAGTGGTACGGAAGTGCTACTTGCATACACTACCGAGGTTAGTAGAGCATTTACAGCCAGGGTAGTGGATGGCTACCATCGATTTGTCAGGCGTTCTATGCAGTGGCAATAAAGGACGGTGCACGACTATTGTTAATGATTTCCTGGCAAGGTTGTCTTTACCGCTTGTGTGCTGCCATTTGGATTGGCTTCGGCCCCGGGTACTTTTATGAAGCTTATGTCAGTGGTGAGGCGCTTCTTGCTCCGGGCAGGTGTGTTAATTTTCGTTTACCTGGATGATTTTGCAGTGATAGGCCCGTCCGCAGCAGGTGTGAGGCGTAATGTGCGGAACGTGTTGGAAACCTTGCGGAAGTTAGGCTTTTTCGTAATTTGTGGAAAGACTGTGCTGGTGCTGTCGCAGGCTTTGCAATTTTTGGGTATGATGTTGGATCTGCAGTCAGCCCGTTTTGTGCTGCTGCCTGAGAAACAGGCTCGTATGGTACGATTGGTTGTGGGACGGCAATGAGGCCCGTTCACGGTTGTTAAGGAGCTTCAATGGTTGTTGGGGCTGGAAGAAAGTTGGTTGTGTGCCGTGGAAAACGGCGAGTTGCACACACGTTGGTGGCAACACGACCTGGCGACCTAATCTTTCCCAATCTTGTAACAGTGCACGGAGGCAGCCTCTCGCAAGGATGTTGCGAGGATTTGAACTGGTGGATGAGTCGTTCGGTGGTAGTGAAATCCTGGGTCTCTGTGGAGGTGCAGTAGTGGTAACAACGGGTGCCTCGGACATGGGCTGGGGACCAGCCTCTGGGGATTCGCAGGCGCAGGGAAGGTGGCAGCCCAGGGAGGCTGCCTTGCATATAAATGCGAGAGAATTATTGGTTATGCTAAAGGCGCTAGACGTTTTTGGAGACCTGGTCAGGGGACGGGTCGTGCGAATCCTTTCGGATAATGTGGTAGCCGTGTCGTACGCGATTCATCAAGGGGGACGAAGTCCTAGATGCTTAATGCCATGGCTCGTTGCCTAGAGCAGCATAGAAGTCAGCTGGAGTGTGTGGTACAGGCGGCATTTGTGCCGTGGAAGTTGGATATGACAGCGGATGGTTTGTCCCGAAATTTCTGGGACAGATTTGACTTCCGATTGAGTACTGCGGCGTTCCAAAGGATTCGTCGGTGGTTTGGGACGGCCCAATTGCAGCGATTTGGGTCGTGGGGACGCTGCCCACGGGCCGAGTTTGTGGATGCTTTCAGTTGGAACTGGGGCCCGTTCTTCCCGTACCTTCCCCCCCCCCCCTCCCGTGTCCTTTAATTGGACCTAGCGTCGACAAGCTCGTCGTGGATTGAGTTGAATGGGCCGTACTGGCAGTGTGCGGCCTGGTTTGTCCGGCTGTTGGCCTGCGCCAGGGAGGGGTCGTATCCCTTGCGGAGCGCAGGGGCCCTCCTCTGGGACCCGTACTTAGACGCCGAGGTGGCGGATGAGGGGGGTTCCCTGGGTAGTCTGGGGGGTGGGTACAGGCTGATTACTGAGTGGGACCAAGGTCACCACAGCCATCTTCGGAGCGATTCCGGGGTGTGCACAGCTTACTAATCTATCCCAATCTTGTAACACAGTGAGGAGGATTCTGCGATGGAGAAATGAAGATTCTCCCAGAGAACTTGTTCTCGCCAGGAGAATCTAAGTTCTCCGAGTCGAATCCGACGAAACTGTGTTACAAACACTGCCCGCCAGCCTCCCTGCATGGAATCGTGCGTTCGCAGCAAGAAAAGAGTGAGTGGACGCGAGCAGGGTAGGGGGAAGTGGGATAGAGGCGGAAGTGACGCAATATTTTGCATAAATGACTGCATTAATGAGGTAAAAACGCGCCGTAGGCATAGGGAAGGATCCCAATCTTGTAACACAGTTTCGTCGGATTCGACTCAGAGAACTTAGATTCTCCTGGCGAGAACAAGTTCTCTGGGAGAATCTTCATATCTGTCATAAAGCTGGGAAGAAAAATTCCAATGCTGATACTCTAAGCCGACATTTTGTGTAAGGGGGAGAGTACAAAAAAAAAAGCAAAGCCACTGTATTACAACTGGTGTGTGTGTGCATCCTAATTTGACTTGTGCTTTCCTGATTTTCCCATTGGACTTGTGCTTTCCAGACTTTTTTATCCCAAAAAAGTACTTGAAGTATGGGGGTGTAACGGATATTGGCACACCCTCGTTCCTACCTGTGTGCTGTTGTGTTGTGGTTGACTTTTGTTGGCGCCAAAATCACTTGTGCAACGGCAAGGACTTTTAGGTTTTGCGCCAAAACCATGAGCGGACGTGCAGGAGAACGTGGCCAAGTATTGTTGGCCACGATTGGTGAACACTTTGTAACCATGAACTGGATTGGTTAACGAACTCATGAGCTGATTGGTTGTCCGGCGGAGCTCTGGATCCGACTGGAGCATATAAAGTCAAGGGCATCAGAGCCCGGTGTTCTATTCCCGTTGATTCTTGTGTTGAGAAAGAACGTAATAATGTAACCCAAATCTTGTCATGATTATTCCGCATTAAATAAGGTTTAACTACTTCCAAGTTTGGCTTCTACATTGAACATACATTACAGTGCGTTTTGAACTGTGGATCTAGGATTTGCAGTAACTTATTTGTGATTATGAGTGTTAACCAAAGTAAAATAGCCAAACCGTCGGTTTTTCAAACTCTTCATACAGATGTATTTGCAGTTTGCTGCACCAAAATTGCTCTACCAGCTCGATGCACAGTGGCTATGCTTCCTGACACCACCGTAGAAAGAACGGGATGCTGTTAACGTCTAGTGCTGCCGAACTAAGGCCAACTGTGATGTGTGCCGAAATTTTTAAAAAAGTGTGGACGTTATAGAAAAAAGAAAAAGTTGGTTGGTATTGATTGCAGTGCTCTAGCCTGAAGAAGTGGCAGGACTAGGCCACCGAGAGTTGAGAATGTTGTTTTCAAACCAAAGTAAAGTGACCAAAACATTGGTATATTCAACAACACCGCCCATTAAAGCACCCAAACTGCTGGTTATATAGTCCATAACATGCACAGGTAAAGCCAGAAGACCTTAGCCTGAAAAAGTGGCAGAACTAGGCCACTGAAGAGTTGAGAATGTTATTTTCAAACTAAAGTAAAGTGACCGAAACATTGGTATATTCAACAACACCACATATTAAAGCACTCAAACTGCTGGTTCTATAGTCCATAACATGTACAGGTAAGCCAGAAGGACGTAAGCCTACTCAAACTGAGTCTGTGTGCGGGTGTATTATAGCGGTAGAAGCGGAACCCGTATTTAAATTCGGGTTTTCGGCCAACAAAATCTTTTTGGAATTGACCGATGGTCAAGGGGACAAGGGACTTGCAATTTCGGACTCAGTGTTGGTGGCAAACGTTGCATGAATTTAGACAAATTCGCAAGACCGATAATTTGTCTGTGCTGCATGTTTATCGCCAGGGGGTTTTAACGTGCGAGTAAAAACATTCTCGAAACGTTTTAACTTGGACTTGGTTTTAATGATTACACAGCAATAGCGGTTCGTGCCCAAATGATAAGTGAGGGACATGTGGCAATGACTACTTGAATGTGAGCAAGGATGCCGCCTGGTGAGGGCCTACTGATGCTTAAGGTTTGGTCCTGCTGGAGTGGTGACCGGAGAAATGGGCTGGTCAGGTTTTGAGTCGTGGGAGGCGGTGGTGAAGATTGAGTTTCATAGAAAAGTTAGGGAGATGGAGGAGGGTGCCATAGTTCGTACTGTTTGTGACGAGTTGGTGCAGTACTAAGTGGGTTGAGGCGACGAGGAGGCTGACGGGAAAGTTTATTAGGGTGGGAGGGGGAGGAATAGGTGGTAGAGAAGGGGTTGGAGGAAGGGGATTAAAGATGTGGAGGTGGAGCGATGGACTCATGATATGGGAATGAAGTCAACAACGACGAGATATCGTGAGGAGAAAAGGAGGATGGGGTGGGAGAAATGGTATCTGGGTTATTGGGGAAGTATCCTGTTCTTCAGGGCGAGGGCGGGCTCACTAGATACCAGAGATTTGGCGTGGAGGGCTGGTGGGGAAGATGGTGATACGGCTTGTGGGGTATGCGGGGAGGTGGAAGAGACGTTGGAGCATGTGTTGATTGAGTGCTGGGGTTAGGAGGACCTCAGAGGTCGAGATAAATGGGGGGAGGGGGAGGCTGTAAAATGGCTCCTTGGGTGGAAGGATGAGGGGAGAGGAGTGGGATGGTGGAAGAGGGTGCTCTTGGAATGGTGGAATAGGAGGGGTAAGGATTAGGTGGTGTGGGTTGTGGTTGTTTTGGTTGGTTTGCAGTGGAGGGGTGGGCATTGCGGCTTTGGCCAGCACTTTGTTTCAAAAGGGAAGCCCTTAGCATCATCGTGGAGCATAAATAAAAGTTCTTTAGCCAATGACTAAAACTTATATATTTTATGATTGATTAAATTTATATTTAAAATTCCACTTTAAAGACTAGTTTTTTATGTACAAAATTCCATTAACAAAATGTTCATTTATGCATCAAGTTATATGTATGGTGTATTTAAGTTGGGTTGTTTTGGCTTAGATCTAGTTGACAGAAGACGCGTATCTGGTTGTTGATTGGAAAGGGGACCATGGCAAAGTGTTTTCCGTTCAGTGCTGTCCAGGATGGTGTAAGAAGCTACCAGACTCTTTTAACACTATGGGATATATTCTGGAGTTAATCTTGGGACCATGGGAGAATTGGTGCTTTCGTAGCTAGATTCACGGCTCTGCCCCGCTAGACTTTTCTCTCCTTCAAACAAGTCGAGGGTTCAAAATTATACTGGTTCAGCTAAACAACATTTTGCTTCACAAGACATAAGCTCCGAGCAATTTACCGTACTTGGGAAAAAGATTGGGTTACAAGAAACTGCATTTTATGAAGTTGAATTTTTGTAGAAGAAAGTTTAAGAATGCTGTAACCTTTCTTTAGCCAGCTCAAACTTTTGAAGAGGGGTTACATATTTTATTTTCTGGTTCACAAGTGTACAAGTACCATAAATTGCCTATTAAACACCCATGGGCATGTGTTTAATTGGATAAAAAACACTGGATGGGGAGGGGGGTAGTTGATAATACAGGTTTTGAACTTTGGTTTAACGCTTTTGCACGTCAATTTGACACTTTTGTACTTGGATTTAACACTTTTGTGCTTCAATTTAACGTTAGTGGATTTCAAATTAATACTCTTGCCTTTCGATTTAACACACTTGCACTTGAATTTAACACTTTTGCACTTGAAATTAAAGCAGTGAATAACTGATTCTTTTTTAATTCGCTGTAAAGAATGAAATTATACGAAATACGCGTATACAGAAACTTTTACTAATTGTTACTGTAATGTAATTTCGCTGCAACGCTCCGGAAACTCTACGAAATATCATACGGCACTTTAAATAAATGACGATTAATTGCGGTGTTTGGAGTGAAAATGAAAGGGAAATGACGTTTGCTTTGGAGATACTAGCTGGTTTATGCAAAGACCAAGAGAGTGAGTGACGATTCACAAAGATATTTGGCCAGTAGTGGGAGTGGGGAAACTGATGTTAGAAATCTTGACAGAGTATGAATTCGACGTACGTACGGCAGCTACAGAATTGAATTTTATTAGAGCTGTGTCCCTCAGCCAAGCGCTCTGTACAAACTACAAAACCACAAAACAACAACTAAACAATTACTGCATCAACACTTACAAAGCGAAACGTTACGCCGCTACAGAGCAAGTAGTACTAAACAATGAGCCTGCCAGGAAAGCCACGGACCGACGACGACGAGTCGCAAGGGATAGCTATTCAAAAACATCAAATCAATCAAATCAATCAAAATCATTGTTGAGCTTGTAGCTGACGAAAGAATTCACAAGGAGGAACTGTACATAACATTAGGAAAAAAAGTAAATAATACGAAAATATCACTATTTTTTTTTAACGTCACTACACTGCATTTTTACAGTATTATAGATGGCAGACATTTACAAAATTAGTAAAGACACTGTTTTCTCGAAAGGAGAACCGAGTGGGAAAAACTAAAAAAAAAAAGCATGCCTGAAGCCAATATTTACACGATTATAAACTAGACGGATAATAAATTACGTAGAAACATACAATGAGAACCACCTCATACACATACAAGTGTAATGGTGCGCAAGCCGCCACAGCTTGCCTTGGACGCACACCTCCCAGTGTTATCGTAAGCGGCAGCGCTTGCTTGTGAGCGCACGAATATAGTGCTTGGTTGTAAGAAGCCACGAAGTTTCGAGCAAGACTTGTTATGAATATGTGCACCAAAGACGCTAGAATACCCAACTGTAAGTCGTTTGTCCTGTGGAGTGAAAGCCTCTTACACAAGCCTACGCTGCATAAACCAGCTAGGATCTCCAAAACAGTCGTCATTCGCTTTCATTTTCGCGTCAAACGCCGCTCTTAATCGTCATTTATTTACAGCGCCATACGATATTTCGTAGAGATTCGGGAGCGTTGCAGCGAAATGAGTATACTTTCTATAATTTCACATTCTTTATAGCGAATAAAAAAAGAATCAGTTGTTTCAGTGCTTTAATTTCAAGCGCAAAAGTGTTAAATTCAAGTGCAAGTGTGTTAAATCGAAAGACACTAATGTTAACCCTCTGAGCCCTAGAAGCCGATATATCGGCTTTACATTATATACGTTTGAGTTAAGAAAAGAAAACCTTAGGGCCCAGAGGGTTAAATTGAAGTACAAAAGTGTCAAATTGACGTGCAAAAGCGTTAAACCAAAGTTCAAAACCTATAAAATAACCCTTATTTTAACGTTGTTTCTGTCCATGGATGGTGTTTACTTCGTCACTGAAAAAGTTGGTAGTTCATCATTCACGCACATGGTGTAGATTCACTCTACATTAGCACAATGTCTTTATTCTCATTTTATTCACAAATTTAGTTTATTCCCCTCCTCCAAAATCCCCTCTTCCCCTCTTCCAAAATCCAACATAATTCACAGTTGAAACTAACAGTAACCTTCATAACAGTAGGCCAACATGATTCAAGTTCGCGAACTGCATGTTTTGCTCTGCCATTTTCCAAAGTTGGCATAATTTTTCGTTCATTATGTAGAGAGTGACCCATGCCGGGAGTCACTCTTTCCAGGATGGAAATTGATGCCAACTTCCAGAAAATGGCAGCTCAAACACATGCTTACTGATCGTGATTTGTATTGGCGGTTACAAAGGTTTGTGTGGTTAGAAATCTTAGAAGAGTGACGATCTAAAAACTAATTGTAAATAAATGAGAAAAACGGCATTGTATTTTTGCTAGACTGAATCCAGATCACGTAAGTGAATGATCACGTAGGCCTAATGCCGACTTTTCTGTGAACCACATTGGATTGAAAGTGGACTTCAGTAAATGTATGAAGCTTTTAGTTAATTTTGAAGCAGAAAAATAACCGGCTGTGAATATTTACTTTTAATGTCCAACAGATACCTATCGAAAATTCGCGATACTGAGAAGTATAGTCTGTTTGAGTTTGAGCATTTGTTTGTTTATATTTACATTTCTATTACTCAAAAGTAAATTGTGAAATTCTTTGCAGAAAAATAACTTTTTAAGGGGGTAGAAAACTGATCTCGTGTTATTAATTTTAAAGCAAAATATTAAAATTTAAGTGGTGGCTGGTAATTAGCCTATTTCAGGACGGTAGCTGTGCCAGGGTTTACGGTATCTTAAATTTGCAAGGCCCTTAACATTGCGTGATCGGTGAAAACCTTTATAATTACAGCTAGAAATGTCACCATACTTGCAAACTGTTAACAATAAGTAAGGCTCAGCCGATACCGTTATTGACATCGGTATCGGTAGCGTATCATATCGGTTTTTGCGATATCTTTGCCAAAAATTTTCCTTTTTTTTATGTTCCAATGCACCATTTTAACAGTTTTTTCGAGGGCTTTCCAATGGTGCTTATTTCAGAGCGATAGCTTCAGTCGTTCTCAAATTATTTAACAAAACCAAAAAGTTGCCAAAAAACGCACTTTACTGCAAGATGCTTGCTGATGGAGCTTTGAGATTCAGAGTTTTTCTTCAAATTTTGTTTCTGAGTATGGAAGAAACATTAACTTTACTGGAAGTAATGCATTAAAGTATCGGTATCGGTGATGTACCATGGGACCGTATCGGTATCTGATCGTCGGATCGGTCAAAGTTGGTATCGGCTGAGTCTTAACAATATTTGCACTCAACCCTTAATCTTGTTTTCAGGTAAAGAATGGAGAAACGGGAACTTGTCTCGATACGCTAGGTCACAAAAGTGGCGAAAATTTAGGAATTGGAGTGTGCCATGGCCTTGGTGGAAACCAGGTGAGTAAAAATCAGGTGAGTTTGGCAGAATAACATTATAAACACAGTAAGTATAGTTAGATTGTTTTGACATAGCTCGGTTGTGGGCCTGGTGCCAGCAATTGCAGCTGACTTCTCACACGGCATGATTGTGAGAGATAAGCATCATTCGGTGCTACACTGCTATGTCGGCTTAGCAGCTGTAGAATTAAACGTGGCTTGTTACTGTAAGTACCTATATTCTAAGGCTTGACGCGTACGATGGACCATATGGTAAGGTGATACAAAACTTCATATAAGGTCTACATCAACATTATTAAAAATCGGCATTATTCATTGAGGTTTCATGTTTAGAGGTAAAAATGTCAACTCACTCAACTGTATTTGATACACGTCGGCGAATTTTCAATCGAAATCGTGGATCTTCTTCAGGCCAAAAAAATATTTACTCTATTTACACAACATCAGGAACACACACTTGGACTACATCTAAGCTTCTTCAACCCTGCTGTGTTCGGTTGGTTTTTTGAAGTTTTATTGCTTTATTGCCCCTGTTGTGATCGGGCCGGTTTTGGTGCTTCGTGCTGCTATGGTTTTGTGGGTGACGGGTAGGAGAGCCTTTATTTGGCCGAAGGCACCTTTAAGTACAGTACATTGACACTGGCCATAACCCCGATTTTGACAATACTGAAATTTTATTTTTCGAAAAGAAATTTTATCCAAGGCTCGCACTCGAATCACTTGTAATAGCCACACAAAATCCTCCACCATGCAACCTAACTAAAGCACCTAATTTAAAGCACTCGTGCAGTACATACGTGGCACCCCACGCTTTTCTTTTGTTGTAGCCTTCACCACTTTCGCCAGGTGTTTACAGTGGACGTCAGAAAATGTCTAAGACTTCCATCCAGCCTGCATACAATGTCGTCCTGCAATATCATGGATGTTCAGTGCGAATTATGTGAGTTTTTTGATGAAAAAACTGTAAAGAAAATGTTACGCAATTGGAGGAAATCTGCACAAAAGAAAGCTCAGAGCGTCGAGAACATTCTTCGGCAACTGGCACCCCTCCCTAAAACTCCGTTGGATCGACTTTTAGAAGCATTAAGCAAGGATATTTCTGTACCCATCGTTTTCCTTTCTGATGAAACGAGCGCACAACATAACGGTAATGTTCTGTCTCCTCCTAACGCTAAGCAGACGACGCGGAGAGCTCGCCCCATTGGAGACAAATCCGCTCTTGCTGCAAGTAACTTAACTAGTGATTTCCGTGGTGCGACAATCCTTGAAAGTTGACCTGAATGTATCTCTTGACACGATGCAAAAAGAAATGAATTCGGAAAATAAAATGAACATTGATGATAGGAAAAGGAAAAGGGTTAGGAAAAGGAACGAATTAAGTTGACGACTTCGTCAGGTCACATTGCCAGTTCGCCCGCTATAGCTACTAGTGCTCTTGCGTCAGTGCCGACATATAGTGGGACGGAAATCAACATTTCTCCTGTCTAATGTTACTGCTCGCAAGGACGAAAACACCGCTCAGTTGGACTCCATTCAAGGTCAGTGCTCTAAAACGATAAATCCAAAATAAAGAAATCTAAGCCTGAGCAGGTAAATATAACTATGAATGTAAAATGTAGTGTTGACAACAAAGTCTAATGTGACAGTATCACGAAATAACAGACGGAGATACAGGGCATCAACTCTTTTGATATATTTTCGTCGCAATTCCGCCGCAAAAAAACCTAAATGATATATCGTTCGCTCAGTTCTACACATTGTTAAAAAAAAAATCCAATTGCGTATATCGGAGGTGTAATTTCAATTGAATTAGGTATTTTAGAACGTATAGTTTCGGTTAATATAATTCAATATCATCTTTTTATTACGTTAATCGATGTTATTGTTAGCATCGTCGCCAAAATCGACATAAAAATTTCGTTTGTTTGCTGAAAATACTCCTTGGTTGAGACGATCATATCTCCGGAACGATGCAACATACAGCCGCCATCTTGGTTGCGTTCGAAAGAGCGGAATCCCAATTTTCTAGTCCGCAAAAAAGGACGTCATCGACCCCTACATGACGGCCTGTATTCCTCTAATGAAATGTACCGTTTCAACGGCCTTTGTTCAAACTCTTTGCTATCGCGAGTGCTGATTGGTTCATTCGTGGCACATGACCCGTCGGCCGTTCTTCGTGATGTCACGCGAAGTGATTCGAGGTCTCATCCATTGGTGCTAGCAGAAACACATGACTTTGTGGGCAGTCGGTCACACTGGCATTGCACAAAGCATTGGGATTGAGAGTTACATGATTAAGAATATTGCGATAGTAAAGCAACTTTCAAACTATTTTTATGGTAATAAAACAAAAATAATGATTTCGGAAGTAATACCAGGCGTTGCAACGGAAGAATATCCAGTAGACGTTATCATTCCGAGTACTGCAGGCTACAGTAAGGTGCGCCTTTCACGTTATGATGCTTAGCTCAACCAGAAAGGAGCAGAAAGGAAATGTACTACGACGATGATCCTCGGCTACATCGTAATGATACAATTCTATGAAAACACAGAAAGGCAGATTTTGATCATCGTTCTTTTGGACGAAATGACGATTCAGATGATTCTGACAGAGATTCTGTAAAATTTCCAGTGGTGAACGTCGACAACGATTTCAACATCGATCTCCTAAACCTTCTTCCAAAACTGATATTTTTGATGAAGGACCTGGCTTCATTCTTTGGGAGGTTTTTTCCGCTGCGTTTTTTTGCAATCTTAATGACTCGAGGTTCTACAAAGTTTTCATCTTCCCTGAAATCGATCCAGATGATCCCCAACCTGAACCTCTTGTTAACTCAGGGGAAGAGAAGGCAGCTCTTCTTCATTTGCCTTAATCTGAGGTTGCCTTTCGACAGGTCCTCAGTCAGGAGAACCAAACAAGAAAAGGAGAAACCCTATTTCGGTTTCGAAACCACTACCATCGCACAATCTCAAACTCCGAAAATTTTTCTTTTGTTCGACAGGAAAAGGGGCACCTTCCAGGAGGAGATTCAAAACATTCAAAGCAGCCGAATGTATAACCCCGAGTCAGCCCATGGAAGCAAATTCATCTCTAAAAGAAACCGGCTTCAGTCTTCATTCTGACCGACTTCTTATTGTGAAAAGGGTGAAGCTATTCTAAGATGCTGCCTTCGAGCCAGCTCTCACACTGAAATCTCCTTTTCTGCTTCTGCTGCAGCTTTAACTGATGAAACTGGTGGAGAAAACAGATCTCACCGACCATCCTCTTATTGAAGATTTCCGTAACTTAGCAAAGAAAACGTTCTCCTTTCACAAGGACAGTTTTGCATGGGAATCCCGAATGCTCCTTTACATGGTCTTCAGAAGAAGAGACTCAGTGCTTCAATCGGCAAACAACACTCAAGTTGACATTTTAAGCCAACTAAAACTACTGGCTATTCACAAATCTAAAGACCTCTTTGGAGGAAGGCTCCTGGAATTAGCCCCTGAATTGCACGACAAATCCAAGCCTACTTCAGGTACCAGACCTCCGCAATCAGAAAAAAAAAAAAGAAGTATAACTTCTATGGCACCTATCGTTCTTTCTATAATGATCCAGGCAAACCTTACAATGAAGCCAACGTCGACAAAGGAATGAAGAATCATGCCACTCTTGAAGGACAATGGTCACGTTCGCCCTTTCTCAAAATCAAGTCAGGGGCAGAGGGAATTTCAAAAGAAAACTAAGAGGAAGGAGGTATCGCAATTGACAGAGACCCTTCTCTTCCTTCCCCTGTACCCGTCACGTGGGGGACGGATATGCCGTCATTTCAGAATGGGGAGAAGCATCACAAACGATGCCTTCATACTTTCGATAATGAAACGCGGTTATCTCCCACCTTGCCTTTCCAGCAACCACCGTCAATCCTCCCCTCTGGATCATAAATGTTCCCTTTGACACAAAACTCGAAAACGAAATTCAGACAGTCCTGAAAAAGGAGCCATCCAACCATCGCCTCCGAACACCGAGGGATTTTGGAGCCTGGCTCGAGTCAATGGAAACTGTGGATGAGGCGAAAAACTCATTTTCAGTTTAAGAAAAATGAATCAACTTTTGTCAAAAGAACATTTCAAAATGGAAACCATCCAGTCCATTCAAGAAGCCTTTCAAAAGATGGCTTCACGTTTCACTGGATCGCTCCGTTCACCACCTATTCCGTCTCAGCTCTAGAGGAAGATCATACCAATTCAAAGTTCTTCCTTTTGGCCAGGCAACGGCCTTTCCCCTACCCCCCCCCCCCCCTTACAGTTTCATGACCATTCTTCATCCTGTTTTATCCCACGCATAAGTTTCGCTCCCACGCGTATCTAGAAGACTGGCTCGTTCGAAATCTTTCAAAATAAAAACTCATTCAAAATGAAAAGTGCTTTTCGACAGCCTATGGAACTAGGTGACAATCTCTTCAAGTCTCGTCTAATTCCAGCAAGGGAATTTCTGTTTCTAGGAGCGCACTTCAACACTCTGGATATCTCAGTGACTCCTTCTCAAGAGAGAATAGAGAAGTTACAACAGAACCTAGAAAAACTCTTCCTAATGGAAGAAACAATAGCTCTGGAACTCGCATCCCATATAGGCCTCTTCATAGTGACTCACCAATATCAACTACCAATATCAACTATCTTTTACAACTATCTTCATCAGGCATGAACCCGCCAACGATCACAATTTGAACTTGAATTTCGTGTCATACTACTAGTCTCCCAGTCGGCCTTGCGATGTCATTCATCCTGGCTGCTGCTGTAGCCGTTCTCACTCGTAGAGCTTTAACTCATCAAGTGCTGCTGTAGGGAGAAATCCTTTAGCTTGTCGTTCAGTTCAGGTGTTACAATGTAGGAGAAACAAAACGAAAAATTTGCACGAGTCAGAGAACATGCAAGGGCAACATACCAAAAAGACAGAAGAAGTGTAGTGGCAGTGCACAAAATTGAGACCAACCATGACATCTACTGGGAAGGAACCCAAGTAATGTTGAAATCCAACTCTTTCAATGAGGCATACCTCCGTGCCTTGGAAGCGATCGCAATTCAAAATTGCCAAGAAGAAGCTGTGGGACTTTTAAACATCCAAGACCCAGCATATAAACAAATAACAAAAATTGTAACACCTGAACTGAATGACAAGCTAAAGGCGCAGTGGAAAAGATTTCTTCCTACAGCAGCACTTGACGAGTTAAGCTCTACTATGAGTGAGAACGACTACAGCAGCAGCCAGGATTAATGACATCTCAAGGCCGACAGGGAGACTAGTAGTGTGGCACGAAATTCAAATTCGAATTGTGATCGTTGCTGGGTAGGAAGACAGTTCATGCCTGATGAAGATAGTTGTAAAAACTATTGAAAATTTGAGAGTTTGGAAGACCTAGAACTATTTTGATGGTGCGTAGTTATTGGAGAATCACTATGATGAGCAGCCAAAGTAAACAAACTGTAGCGTCAGTCGAAGTTTCGTCAAGGACATTGGTATTTAGTATAGGCCTCTTCGACTCGTGCGCGAAGCTTGTACTGCAAGGCCAATGAAAGCTGGTTTCGTAACCTGGAATGGTATCCACAAACGTCATGGGAAGACATCATATTCCTGGACAACATCCCATTCGACAGCATTCGTTCAAACATGGAAGTTTCTCGTCCAGGCAAAGGTGATACAGTCATGACCGACAACACAACAGTGGTTTCTTATGTGAAGAGAGGACGCAGAATGTACTCAGTAGCCATGATGCAGGAAATAACAAGACTCTTCGAGGTCTGAGACAAAATAAGTCTAAAGTTGCTACCCAGGCACCCTTTGCCTCCCTTTTTCAGGAGTGTCTGAATTTCGTTTTCGAGTTTTGCGTCATAGGGAACGTTTATGATCCAGAGGGGAGGATCGATGGTGGTTGCCGGAAAGAAAAGAAAAGGTGGGAGATAACCATGTTTCACCACCGAAAGTGTTAGGCGTCGTTCGTGATGCTTTTCCACATTGTGTAATGACGGCATAGCCTTTCCCCACCTGACGTTGAAGAGACGAAGAATGGGTAGGATCTCTGTCAATTGCGATCCCTCCTTCCTCTTCCTCGGAATGAACCACGTCCTCTTTTGAAATCCTTCTGCCCCTGCCTCGATTTTGAGAAGGGGCATTTTGCGGAGGGCAAATGTGAACGTTGTTGCTCAGGAGTGGCATGATTTTTCATTCCTTTGTCGACGTTGGCTTCATTGTAAGGTTAGCCTGGATCATTGCAGGAAAGTAAAACTTCCTAGCAGACAAATTGTCAAGACAACAGATTTCTACAACAAAATGGAAACAAGATATATCGAACTCTGTTTCTAAAGTGGGGGAAACCGATGGTCAACCTATTCGCTATAAGATTTAATCACTAACTTCCGAATTGTGTATCCCCTTTTCCCGACTCGAAAGCTCGGACAACAGACGCGCTGACAATCTCCTGGACAGGGATATCTGGTGCAAGCAACTCTAAAACAAGATCTGACAATCACAAGAGGAATTCATCCTGGTTGCACCGCTTTGGCCTGCAACTCCTTGGTACATAGTAGACCTAATGGAGTTAAAGAAGGAAGACTCCATCCCTCTTCCAGGACGACCAATCCGTGCCCAGATATTCTTCCTTCAAGGGTGGAGACTGACAACAAATCTTGAATCTGACGGCTTCTCTGCTGATGTCACTGAATGGCTCCTTCTTTGCCACAATCAAGAACTACGAGACCAACTGGAAAATCTGGTTCTTCTGGTGTAAAACGAGAATTCGACCCCACAAATCCTTCTGAAACCATTTTAATTTTTTTCTTGATGATTTGTTTAAAAGGGACTTTCACCAGCAGCAATAAACAACTACAGATCAGCGATAAATTCTGCCATCCCTTGCATGGAAGAAAACGAGGTGATCAAAAGCAAGATCATATCACGTCTGATGCTTGCCTCTGAAAACGCACGACCGAAGACCAAACAACTTTTCTCCAAGTGGAACTTGCCTCTGGTCTTTACGAGTTGGGAAAACGCCCCTTATGAGCCTCTTCACTCAGCCTCTCTTTTGTATTTATCTCGGAAGACTAGGGATTGGTCAACTGTTACTCTTACGTGCCCAATCGAGTTCAGAGCTAAAAATCTAAAACCAGACGTTGCATCTAAGCCTACCATCTTTAAGAGGGAGTGCACATTAATTAGTTCAAATACTGCTAAGGCTAGAAATTTAAGATGCCTGGAATCAATCACTATTTTGAGCCAAGAAAAGAAGGCAATGCACTGATGAACATTCAACTGCCGTCCGATTCAACTATTCTCAACCTCGTGCGAAAAGAGCTGTATGACGATCTTTGTAAACGAGTGAACAACAATGCCAACAAATACCGGAGGCCACAGTTGCACCAAATTTCAAAACACGACGAGCGCAAGAGTGATGTAGTTTTAACAAATACTAACCTGGAAAGAGGGATTGATTATAGATCGGGGCACCCAAAGGCACAATTGAAGGCGATTGCAAAGAATGAGTTCAGAAGGGTGGCAAGGAATTCGAGTGACAGAGGGACCGAAGATTGGCACATGGAAGAGACGAAAGAAAGGTTTTTAAAACTAGGGTACCCAGGCAGACTTTTAAGTGAAATACGAAAGAAAGTGGTCAGCGAGAAAAGGAATAAGAGAGAAACACAGAAGGAGGAAGGAGAGAGAGGGCCGAAAGTGGTTCTCACACATCTTGAAGGGGTTAGTGAACCAATAAAGCGGGTGTTGGACAAGTGTGGCTTTACAACCTACCTTAAAAACACGGATAACATCAAAAAACTGACGAAAGGAAGGATGAGGAAGAAGAGGAGAAATGAAGGAAGAAGAATGGTGAAGAAGACACAAAAACTGAAGGATGAAGAAATGATGGGAGGAGTGAAGAATGTTCATGAAGGCGTTTATAAGATACCATGCGGAGACTGCGATGCTGTATATATAGGAGAGACAAGGAAAGGAGTCAGGACGAGAATGGGGCAACACATGGCCAATGTAAGAAACAGGAAGGAAGACAACGGCATCGCAGCTCACTGCATGGAGTCTAAGCATAGTATTGGATGGGAGAAAGCTGAGACGCTGGTGACTTCAATTTCTAAGAATGACAGGCATCTGAGATGCTTAGAATCGATAACCCATACGATTGCATGAAATTGGAGGTGTGTCATTGATGAACATTCAAGGGCCTGCATTTCCCCGGGTTGATAACATCATTGGAAGGGACCTAAAACAACAGCTAGGCCAACAGTGGAAGCTTGACGAGCTAGTGAACACGCTGCCCACGAAATACGGAAGGCTGCGAGGACCGGAAGTTACGAATTCGTAGCAGACGATGTTGACGGTTGGGAATTCGTAGCAGACGATGTAGGTGTAAGGAGGCCGATACTTTTGTCAGAAGTGCCTGAGGAAGATGGCAGTTTTCCATTGAAAATTAGCAAGACATTGAAAGTGTCTTCGTTGTGAAGTTTAGCGGTAATATTCTCCATAATTCTCGAAATTGTGACTCTAATTTGACCAACTTTCACAGTAATATGACGAGCGTTGTTTTCACTGAGATTAGGGATGCACATTCCCAAGATGTTTTGACAAAAGTAAGAACTCTAGTGAAGAATTGTGATCGGATTTGTAAATTTGAATGCCATCTAGCATATAATCTGGCATGTAAACGCGAAAGAATTGTGCCACGCAGTGTTTCGGTAAAGCCGAAGTTCGGAGGTGTGCGCGGCCGCGCGATCGCAAAGATGGCGGCGTTCAAATTTCTGGTAGCGCGGATCGGCGATTGTCACGGGGAACTGAGAAAGCTTCGAACGAATGTGTTCATGTTAGAAGGGATGCTAAGGAATAAATTGGGAGAAATGTTGTCGAAAAAGTTGCAGGAGCATATCAAGGAGAGACTGGAGTGGACTGAAAGAGTGACTGTTGAAAGACACATGGTGAAGTTGAAGAGAATGGGGGTGCATGAAGAATCATATCGGAGGGCAAGGGAAGAAAGAAGGAGGACAAAAAGTGAGAGCCAGGAGGAAATGGAGAACGGGGGAAGAGAAGAGAATAATAAAAAGGACTTTCCATTTGTTGAAAATCTGTCGAAAGTGGAATTGGATGAAGATGAACTGAGTGTTTTGAATTTGGATTGGAAATTCATTTCGGTGGGGAAAAAAGTAGATTTGAATGTTAGAGCTAACCTGGTGGCTGATGTGGAAGAAATATTGCGTGGTTATACCTGGGCACCAGAAGTGAGACTCCAAATTCAACATCTGTTGGTGATAAAACCACCAAGAGTCAAACTCAATATTAGTGTAAGGCAAGCTGAAGCAATTAGGCGGCTAAGAATGAATAGTGAAATTGTGGTGTGCAGGGCTGATAAAGCGAATGAGACTGCAGTGTTAGATAAGGAAGATCATGATGAGAGAATTAAAAAGGAATTTGAAGAATCCGGAATGTACGTGAAGAAAGAAGGGGATCAGGGAAATGGGCCTGTTATAAACGTGAAATTTGGGATTGAAAGGCTTATGAAGGAAGGCCACCTGTCTAAAGAGGAGATGCAAAAACTGCTGCCGAAGATGCCCCAAAAACTGCCTTCAGTTTTCGCCCAAATAAAGACCCATAAAGAAGGAGCCCCATTGAGAGTTATAACATCAGCAAAAGGACGGATGGCCCAAGAGTTGGACTGGGAGGTGGCAAAGCGACTACAGAAGTATGTGCGAAGTGACAGTAGGTTGAAAAAGACTGAAGAGTTGCTTTACGAGGTGCGGGACGTGAGACTGGATGAGGATGAAATCCTTGTGTCGTTTGATGTGGTAGGCCTATTTCCTAGTCTGTCACATAGACTGATTCTTGAAATGTTGGCATTGTCAAGACGGAGGTGGGAAGTCCCAAGGAAAGATTTTAAAAAAGATCGTGCGTTGCTGAAGGTTTTGCTGTCACATATCTACGTTGACGGTAACATTTATTGGCAAACTAAAGGAGCACCGATGGGATACTTTAGTTCTCCAATCATGGCTGAGCTTGTAATGCAACATCTGGATGAAATGGTTTTAAAATCAGGATTGAGTGTAAGGATCTGGAAACGGTTCGTGGATGATGTGTTGGCAGTGATGAAGAGGAGGGACTTAGAAAGACTTTTGCAGAGGATTAATACCTGGAGAGAAGGAATTGAGTTCACGCTGGAAGAAGAAAAGGACGGGAAGCTGGCATTTTTGGACGTGATGTTGAAGAGGAGTGATGAAGGAAGAACTGAATATGAACCGTATGGGAAGCCAATGTCGACGGACAGAGGGATTGATTATAGATCGGGGCACCCAACGGCACAATTGAAGGCGATTGCAAAGAATGAGTTCAGAAGGGTGGCAAGGAATTCGAGTGACAGGGTGACCGAAGATTGGCACATGGAAGAGACGAAAGAAAGGTTTTTAAAACTAGGGTACCCAGGCGGACTTTTAAATGAAATACGAAAGAAAGTGGTCAGTGAGAAAAGGAATAAGAGAGAAACACAGGAGGAAGGAGAGAGAGGGCCGAAAGTGGTTCTCGCACATCTTGAAGGGGTTAGTGAACCAATAAAGCGGGAGTTGGACAAGTGTGGCTTTACAACCTACCTTAAAAACACGGATAACATAAAAAAACTGACGAAAGGAAGGATGAGGAAGAAGAGGGAAAATGAAGGAAGAAGAATGCTGAAGAAGACACAAAAACTGAAGGATGAAGAAATGATGGGAGGAGTGAAGAATGTTCGTGAAGGCGTTTATAAGATACCATGCGGAGACTGCGATGCTGTATATATAGGAGAGACAAGGAAAGGAGTCAGGCCGAGAATGGGGCAACACATGGCCAATGTAAGAAACAGGAAGGAAGACAACGGCATCGCAGCTCACTGCATGGAGTCTAAGTATAGTTTTGGATGGGAGAAAGCTGAGACGCTGGTGACTTCAAATTCTAAGAATGACAGGCATCTGAGATGCTTAGAATCGATAGCCATACGATTGCATGAAATTGGAGGTGCGTCATTGATGAACATTCAAGGGCCTGCATTTTCCCGGGTTGAAAACATCATTGGAAGGGACCTAAAACAACAGCTAGGGCGACAGTGGAAGCTTGACGAGCTAGTGAACGCGCTGCCCACGAAATACGGGAGGCTCTCGAGGACCGGAAGTTACGAATTCGTAGCAGACGATGTTGGCGGTTGGGAATTCGTAGCAGACGATGTAGGTGTAAGGAGGCCGATACTTTTGTCAGAAGTGCCTGAGGAAGATGGCAGTTTGCCATTGAAAATTAGCAAGACATTGAAAGTGTCTTCGTTGTGAAGTTTAGCTGTAATATTCTCCATAATTTTCGGAATTGTGACTCTAAACTAACCTGGAAGCCTGAAGAAGACAGTAGGAGGGAATTTAAGCTTAAATTCCTTTAGAACTGTCGAAAATTCGCTGGATGTTGATCAAATATTCTGTTTGTGAGATCGTGCGTAAAAATTATGGATTTTTCTGATTGTCATAATGCTGATTCCGGTCCTTCCCAGTGCCCCGATCCTGTTCCGCTGGCACCTAGTCTACCACTCCTGTCGCGGAACCAGGGGAGCGTTCGTCCCTCCTCAGTAACAATGGCGCAGCTTCCTACTTTTCACACGATCCACCCTCCTTTGGGCAGCCCGATCCTCCGTTTCACAGTGATCCCGGCCCTTCCGAGATTCTCTCGACCATTTGTAGAAATGGAAAGCATGATTCCCAACTACTTCTGGTACAAGCCCAGTCCTGATTCCGACTCTCCGTACAAGAGCCGTGAACTAGCTGCAGGTTTCGGATTTGGTCCAAGAGTTCATCTCCCTAACAGCCTCCCCTGCTTGGACATTCCACCGCCTTCTTTACTATGGAAATGGCTACCAAGACGGCAGGTTCCCCTCCTCCTCGGCCCCCTGGTTCTCTTATCTCGTTCCTTTCGACGCTCTGTTGCTCCCCGATCCGTCACAAGCACGCCGAAGAAACCCACTTCCAAATCCCCGGTACTTGCCCTCCTGGACTCAGCCATATCCTTCTATTAGGCTTGGGACACCTCCATGCCTACCGACGGCCATGCCTTTCCGCTTTAGCTTTAGTCCTTGGTCTGCATCGATTTCGCCATTCCATCATGGTCAGGTCGTCCAGGATCGCCTCGACAATGCTACAGTGGTTACAATATATCCAGTAAGAGGGAGGAACAAGTTCCCGTCCCCTTCGTTGCCTATCATCCGAGATCTTTCGCCTCTGCGTCCAGCTTCGGGTCTGCCTCCTTCTGCTCCGCTTTTGGCTACTCAAAATGTCACTGCCAATTCCCTGTCCAGGCGGACTCCACCAACAAGCAAATGGACCTTGCATTCCTCAATGTGTAAGGCCCTCCTCCAGCTATAGGGACGCCCTGTGGTCATCCTATTTACCACGGGAACTTCCCAAGTTCGTCAGTCTGCTCCCGGACCCCTGCGTCTGTCTGCGTCATGGATGACCTAACCCTGGATTGGATTCATCTATTTACCCACGCCTTCCCTCCTCCAAGGCTCCTGACTTGGTTCTTCGCAAGATTGGAACCAAGATTGCAAACTCCCGGAACAATGGTAGGGTCCTTCATCCCAACCCACAATCACTGTGACTACACGGGTGGCTGTTATTGTCCAGCTCCTCAGAGCGTCAGGAAGGTTTGAGGACGAGGCCCCCGTCATTGCTTCCCAGACCGTCCACACACCAAACAACAAGATTTAGGACAGCCATTGGCAACAATGGTTTCGTTGGTGTGTTATTGAACAAGTTCATCCAGTCAACCCGCCTGTCCTTGACCTCCTTTTCATGACATCGTTGTTTGCCAGTGGCCTCCGTGGCCCCACAATCCTAGTGGACTGATCCGCCTTATTTCAGAGCCGCAGGGAACGTCGGGTTTCTTGAGGACTTCAGGATTTCGTCCCTTGTTCTCTTTCAAGATCGGTCGGCCTCGTGTCCGAAAACAGTTCCCAGACTGGGACCTTTCCATCGTGATCCGCACTCCTATCCACCCCGTATGAACCATTCCTCCTGTCAACTGAGCTATCTGACTAGGCAAACTATCTTCGGGATCGCGCTGGCCGCCTGTCTCCGCTGTGGCATAGTGCAAGCGCTTTCGGCTACGGCAACAGACTGTTGCTTTTGAACACTTGCACCGGAGTCCCCCTGACCCCTAGGACGACTTTCGTGCCAAGACTCGGTAGCCTAAGGATAGGACCAGGCCTTTCATCGTTCCCGCACTCTTGAATATTCCTGGTGACAATCAAGAAAGGGCCTTATGTCATGTGCGAGCTCTCCGCTTTTATCTCAAGACTTCTAACCACGTTCGAACGTGGTAGAACCAGTTGTTCATACCTTCACTACCAAAGTTGGTGTAACATCCACACGCATGATAGCCACTTAGCTGAGGACTTTCATCGTCCAGACTTGTGCCACCCTTGACTGTGCGGATCAACGCATTCGTGTTACAGCCCATGAGTTGCGTGCAATTTCCACTTCAAGGGCCATTGTAATATCCCTGTCATTGACATTCTGGAAGCTACATCATGGCGCAGCTCGTCAGACTTTATCTCCCACTATCTTCGGGACATGTGACATCAAGCTAACGGATTATATCGCATCGGGCCCTTTGTTGCAGCCCGACAAGTGCTCTAACCCCCTTTGTACACTTGACCGTTCTGTGTGGGGAACCGCTTTCTACCCTGAGGGGGCTTTGTCTGAGTGTGCCAGCCGCCTTGACAAAGTCTGTGGACTGCTTTAAAAAAAGGTAATGTATATTTTCACGGCAACTAGAAACTCCAAAATACCAGTATTACTGGGTTGATTTTGGTTTCTATTGCCTTTTGAAAATATACATTACCTTCGTCCCACCCTCTTCCCCTTTTCGCCATCAGGGCACAATGAAGAATCGAAAAGATGAGCCAGCCTGCTCTGTTCGGGTTTGCATATATGATGGAGGCTGCGCAGTACGATGCGCAGTGGGTAGCGACGCGGATGGATATCTACGAAATTAATTTCTCTAGATCGAACAGCATTGAGAGAAGGCAGGGGTCACAGCCAACCTATAAAAACGTATAAAACCTATAATAACCTATATTTTTAAATGCTGGTTCTGGAGCAATGTGTTTTTGAAATGTAATCTCATCCGCTGGAACGAACACAGATAATCGATTGTACGTTTTTGGTAGAGTGCCTTGTTGATATCCAAGATGGTTACAAAAACAATGGCGGCCATCGACTAAAGTCGCCCATTCCAGGAAGACGTAGCCACTCATAAAATACTTGCAGGACTCAAGATACGCCATGCACACAATAAAAACTGAAGTGAAGACATCAAAATTCTATCAGCCAAACTTACCACAAAAAAATAAACTAAACTATATGAAGCTTGGATCGACACCAATAGTGAGAGCGAAGTAAAGTAAATCACAATATTTGCCCTTTAAATAATGAAATAAACAAACAAAAAAAACCTTTAAAAGCCGATACATTTGCTTAAAAATAACTTATAAAAGCCTTTATTTTTAATTTTACAACTTATTTTTTAACCTATACAGTAAAGTTCATTTACAACGAAGCCGTTTTTAACGAAGTAAAGTCACAATATTGGTTGGACGTCTACTCTGTCAATGCATTTTGGATTCGCTTATAACGAATTATAACGGTGAGTGGTGTTGGCTTCATTCAGGTTTACTTGTTCTTTGCTTGGAAATGTGCCAGAAAGGTAAGGGCTGCGTATGGACAACCAGCCTCCCGAGAACCTTACGTGTCCGTTTTCGCGAGAAAACGCCGCTAACTTGCTTTGGCTAGCTTATTCCATTTTGGGAATAATCTAGCCCTCTTAGGTCAAATACCATCATGAGCCTCAAGATAATCGTGTTGTTCACGGTAAGTTGTTCCCTATGCAGGTCAGCACTGAATTGATTGTCGACCTGTACCCTTTGATGGCATTCGGCGATAGACCCGTGTCAAAGAGATGCTCGAAGAACGATGACATCTTGACCAGTTCCGGGTTGCGCGCGTCGCAGTTGTTGGACTTGCACCAGTTGAACCACATCTTCCACTTTGTTTCGTAGTTCAGTTTATTGGATCCCCGATAACACTGATGAATTCTGCACGCCACCTCCAAGAACCCTTCCTGTTTCATGTTGGGTCTTCCAAAGTCTCCACCCGTGAAAGTGTAGAACATCAGAGTTTGGGTGGATGGTGCTGTCCTTGTGTTGGGACAGGAACATATCGGTGATTGGGAGGGGCTCTTCTTTCTGTAATTCCATGATGTCCGGAAACCATGACGCCAACGGCCACCATGGCGCAACTAGAATGAACCGTCCTGATGACTGTCAAATCTTGTTGTTGACCGAGTGAAGGTGTTTGAATGGTGGGAACGCGTCTGTGTTCATCCCCTCCCGTGTGACCGAGAATGCGTCCGTTGCCAATGCATGCACTTACGAGAAAGGCAACTTGAAGCACGTCTGTAGCCCGTTGAAGTGGGTGGCGAAAAGGTTGATCATCGGTGTTCCCCAACGGAGGAAGTGGGCTCTGCAGATCCTCGGGTGCATCATTCACTCTGTGGTGGGTACCTGGCACCCCCTTGACAACTCGTCTGCCCAAACGTTGAGGTTTCCAACAATATAGCGGGGAATCAGTCGAATCTGGAATCTCGGGTAGGTCTGGAAAAGTGTTGACGTCTCTTTCATGAGGGACCTGTAGTGTGTTCTCCCTTCTTTTCGTACATACCAATGTTGCATTGTCGCACATGACACCCACCGTCTGGCCTTGAAGCTTCTTTCCCCAGATAGAAATTGTGAGATGTATGGCTCGGAGTTCGAGGACACTGATGTGCAAGGACTCCTCCTCTGTATCCCATCGTTCCGATGCTTCTTCTCCCATCAGGTGAGCTCCCCAACCAGTCCTGGATGCATCGGAGTTGATTCCTGCAGGGGTACCCCTGTCTCCAGTGTGCTCGAATTGTACACCAGAGAAGGCTGTGGACGGGGAGGTTCTCCAAAGATAAGTCTCCCCAGCTGTTCCTTGGGGAAACAGGTCTCCATCCGGAACAAGTGAAGTTGATTTACGCATCACTGTCCCAGTGTGACGGATCTGGAGTCTGGATCAAAAGAGTCTTAATGAATTGCATTGTTTCGCTCATAAACGACCCCAACTTCACTTCCATGCCGGATAACACAGTGTCATGGTGACATGTCTCAGGGCCATTACCATGACACTTCCTGGCCTTCCTTTTGAGGCACCTGCTGCCAGCCCCGTATCTCCATAGAGCCCTTAAGGCTATTGTCCTTAGAAACAAGGAGAGAGAGAGAGAGAGTCGCTTAGGCATGGCTGCTGGTGCAGCATCTCTAACTTGCTATATAATAATCACATAAAATCAGCATCGACTCGTCCAACCCTTCTGTTCGTGACCCTCCCGATCCGGGCACAGGGGAGGTACACAATTCTGGCGCTCGAACAGGGACTAAAACTTGGAGAATTTTTTTTGCTACCTACTGCAAAATCGAGGACAATGTGTAAGTCTAGTGCGCTATGGCGGCTTGGCTGACACGCCGCAGGTGCAATAGGTACGAATTGCTTAGTTTGTTTTGCAGACTAAATAGGGATCTGAGTACGATCACGAACATTTATGAACTGTGTAAAAGCTATAGTAATTTTTTACGAGCACGATCGTAATGTGTAAAGCGTGCACGCAAGATTTTAATCCGGGCACAGGGGAGGTGTCGCAACAGTTTCATTAACTTTCTCAGTAATCCGCACCTCCATGCCGCTGGCTTTTGCCTCAAAAATTGCTTCGGCTGCAGTCTGGGCTGTGTTAATCACACTAAAATCTAACCTAGGTGAACCTTCCGGCATATCATATTTTCCAGTGTAATTTCAGGTAGCCAGTCTCATCGGAGGCGTGGGTTCGAATCCCATTGCTGTCACAATTGCAAATCTCTCGTAATTCCGAATTGTTCGGTCTTATGAAGATAAACAGGGGGTATGTAATAATACAAACGTACCGGCCGACGCTAATGCAATGTTACTACCTACATCACATAAAAGCAAGTAATGAGCAAAGTAGGGAGTCCACATAAGATATACGATCCGAAAGCTATTTAACCTTTTCAGCAGTGAGTTAAAAAAAAATTGTCGTCGCTCATGGAGTGAGTTTTTTTTCCCCTGTCACCCATGGAGTGAGACACACTAACGAAATATTTATTCTCGCGAAAACGATTGGACACAATTATTTCAAACTTACTACACGCACGCAACAGATATTCATTAAGGTGCACAGAAAAAAATCAGATAGTGGCTTTAATAGTTTCGGAGAACAATTTTTTTTAAATTACGGGTGGTAACGAACTAAATTGAAAATCGCCGTGTTGACAAAACGCTACCGAAAGTCGGCGTTAGTTAGGCTAAAAATCGTTGTTCCCACCTGATAAGCGATAGTGTTAAGGTTTATAGGCTCCTTTTCCATTTTGGTTTTGCATTGTGGCTGCTGTTTTAATTTTTTAATGCTGTGAAACATCATCTTTCTTGTGATTTTCAATGACGAACTAAAACACAAGCCCTCACGTGAAATCCAGAGCCATATTGAAATCGCGCATCAGCCAATGAGGCGCGCCAAATCGGTCACGTGGTGCCAACCGGCAATGACGGTACGCGATCTTCAAATGCTTTGGAAAGTCAGCTTGAAACCGCCAGAAACGAACTACTACAATACGCATGATTAGCCAATGCCAAATGGCCATCGAGAAAATATGTTAGGCATGGCTGCTGGCGCAGCATCTCTAACTTGCTATATAATAATCACATTAAATCAGCATCGACTCGTCCAACTCTTCAGTTCGTGACCCTCCCGATCCGGGCACAGGGGAGGTACACAATTCTGGCGCTCGAACAGGGACTAAAACTTGGAGAATTTTTTTTTGCTACCGACTGCAAAATCGAGGACAATATGTAAGCCGCTATGGCGGCTTCCCCTGGATAAAGGGGAATTCCAGCTTTCCAACGAATCCAAGATGGCGGCGCCCAGTCAATTTGTTCGACCGCTACCGCTGATCAAAAATGACCAATTTTCTGCTTTCTAACTTAGGAAAAAAGAACGAGAACGACATTTTTTGCAGTTTTTAGTGAGTCTACACTCAACTAAAGTGCTTTTTATAAAATTATAGACATCGGGGTGGAGAGACAAGAATTGGGCAGCATATGAACATGGACATTGTGAGGAGAGAAGTAGACAATAATGGCATCGTGGTCCACTATACTGCCACAGAGCATGAGATTAAATGGAAGAGGGCCACGCCACTCATCCACTCCAATTCTGCATGTTATGGCCATCTAAGGTGCCTACTAGAATCAATAGCTATTCAACAACATTAGCAAAAGGGTTCCACCTTATGTATACTCAATGCCTTTCTCGCCCGAATATGGGGCAAATATCAGCATTAGTGACCGACTACCTTGTAAATACCGGATGCCACGTGTTCTGCCAAATCACTCATCAGTGGAGGGCAAGAATGTGACCAAGACCCTAATCTAACCTTTGGAGAGCCTGGTGATGACAGTAGTATTGCTGTCTAAAATTATCAATACTGTGCGAGTATTTTCTGTGTAAAACTGTAAACTGAAAGTTGTTTTAAAGCTGCAAGTACAATAAAAACTGAGTATTTTCCCAAATGATTTTTCGAAATCTTTACAATCAAGAGTATGCATACTGAATTAATTCAAGTCAATTAAGATATGTTTTTAGAAAAAAAAATTGTCGAATTTATCTTTTTCCACACACACAGTTATAATCGACTCGCTTTACAGAAGCACCAGCCGCCATTGCTTAAACCTCAATGCTTCACCACTCTTTACATTGCTTAACCCATTTAGGCCTACACCATTTTTTCAATTCTCGAGTGAGAAAGCCTATGGCTGCAACATGGCTGACCTGAACAAGTTGCATGCCTCACGAAAATTAATTGTAATAAAAAAAACTATGCGGTCTAGGAGTATAAAAATTCGCAGACGTAATAATTATATTGTAAATTATTGATCAGAAATATAATTGGGACCATCGTCCTACGTTTTCATTATTTAAAAAAATTCTGAAGTTCGACTACGTGAACAGCGCTAACGAAAGTTTCAACTTACAGTACTCAGATTGATAACATCCACATGATATTCTTCCGTCACAACGCGTGTTATTACTTCCGAAATCATTATTTTATTTATGTTTTATTACCGTAAAAATAGTTTAAAGTTGCTTTATTTCTTCGAGATTCACGATCGATTACAGCTCACTACCAAATCGGTGCCGGACACCATAATGACCGGCTGCCCGCAATGCGACACGCTCCTGCAAGCGCCAATGGCTGCGACCTTGACTCGCTTCGTGTGACGTCACTTGCGAACGGCTGAAGAGTCACGTGCCGCGAACGAGCCAATCAGCGCTCGCAATAGCTCGCGAGGCCGAAGCGTTTAAACACTGTTGAAACAGGACATTTCATTGGAGGAATACAGGCAGTGATGTTGGAGTTGATGACGTCATTTTTCACGAGCCAGAAAATTGGGAATCCTCTCTCGAACGCGACCAAGATGGCGGCTGTACGTTGCGTCGTTCCGGAGATACGATCGTTTGAACCAAGGGCTATTTTCAGCAAATAAACGCAATTTTACGTCCATTTTGGCGACAATGCCAACAATAACATTGACTTAAAAATTTAATTAACCTAAATAAACCGAAAATATATGTTCCAATTTGCCTAATTCAATCGGAGTTACGCCTCCGATGTACGCAATAGGAATTTTTTTTTTTTAACAGGGCGTAGAACTCGGCTGAACCGTGCGAACGATGTATCGTCGTTTCGGCTTTTTCGCAGTGGAATTGCAATGACGACATATCGTCGCTTAGGCCTAAAAGGGTTAAACAAAAGTGACATTGTTTGGAGGACTAAATCAGTCACTACATAATCTTCTCGAGGTTAATTTTTTCAAAGGCTGTAGAGTGCGTATCAAGACTGTGCGAGTGTCTTGTTTGGGAAATTGAGCGGTTATGGAGGCAATAAGCCATTTGACTGTATATAGGTTGCCGCTGCAATTCAATATCACATGTTCTTGACTGGGAGGTTGCACCTGTAACATGTGCTTCGCATGCTGTGCTCGGGCTAAGGGAAAGTAAACCTCTCAAAGCTAGCTTTTTGTCGCTGGACTGATGGGTTAAAGCATGTTGGTTTGATTATAGAATCACAACAGAAAAACATGTAGTCACTGATGAATGCATAGTAAGTGGTCAAAAAATAAGAATGTAAAATTCCCTCTTGTATAGAGAAAAAAAATTGTTTTATACTTTGCATTTCGTCTTTGGTTAGTGAGTCAAGTTTTTGACTTGGATCGAATAATTACTTCAAGACTTACTATGAAAGCTACAAAGGTTCTATGTCATTTTTAGGTTTTTGCGTATACCAAACGTCAGCAGCTCATGTCTGATGAGAACTGTGTGGATGCTGCTCCTCCCAGCGGTCCAGTCAAGTTGGTTCGGTGTCATGGATTAGGAGGAAACCAAGCTTGGGTATACAATCAAGAAGTAAGTAACACTGCAATTAACTAGATTCTGTGGTTCATTCTGTCGGTACCACTTTTCTGACACCACTTCTCATTTACCGGATTCCGATTTGATACCGGTAAAGCCGATACTGACACTTTGCCGGTTTCATGCTGATTACTATTTCAACACTAAACAATGCCGTAGGCAAAAATCTTAATTTTTTAATATTTAATAGCACATACTTATACGTGTTTACATACGAACTCGCTGGCTGAACATTTAAACACTTAGTTAATGATGAAACCTTTTAAAAGTTTAGGCATTTTGCCTTATATTTAAACAAAATTCCTAACTTTTAATATATTGTAAGCTAGTGTTTTCAGTGGGTTGAGTTTGGTTGGCAGAACAAACGAACCTTCCCTGTCCCCTCTGTTGTTTACAGCTGCAGGCATTGACCTCATTTTGGGCACATATGGTCACTGAGGTGAGAGGTCAGTGTTGTGCCAACGCTGTCAAGTGACGCATGCTTTTTGTTAAGCTGTTGACTTTCGTTTAAGCTTTATTTTGATTACGTCTGCGATGCCGAAAAAAAATTACGAAACGAGTTGGAAACTACGCCACTGATTCACCAAGCCCCTCCAAACAGCGGGGTCGACCAGCCAAGAAACAGCGAACAGTTCTGGACCAAACTCTACCAGAAAATTGGACTGCTGACGAACTTAAAACGAAGCTGGCCGTCACGGGAATTAAAGTCCCGACAGGATTTCTGGGCAGCACATGTTGCAACTTTATCGAGAAAATCAAGGATTCCCACTGCAACTCCCGTAATCTCCCGATCAAACTACCAGTAGCAGTACACACAGACTGCGAGGTCAATAACCCCAACCAGGTAAACACGTCGGATCTACGTGCAATTTCAAACGCTCGAATCATGGAAGCAAGCAGTACAGGTATTAGAGAGGGCGAGATGAATTTAGTTTTGGACTCAATGCGTCAAGATTACAATGATCTACGCCAAAGATTCGATGCACTTCAACAAGATAGAGCAGCAACGTGTCCATCGGCAGTCAGCCATGACCATGGCCATAACCAAGCGTGTGACGTCTTCGCATCCGAGCTTCTCACCAACGCGCATCGCATTGGAGCAGCACTGGAAGTATTGCCGTTTCCAGAACCTACACGCTGTCGTCTGCAGCGGCCGTACGAAGATCACAACAAACGCATGTGACTTCCAATTTCGTTGCAAATAATTACGATCGCTTTTCCAGAGATCCTGTGCGCAATTTTTCAACAACTGGTTTTGGCTCCGAAATAGCTGCCGATTCTGTTGCCTACGTAGAAACAATTAGTCCACAACTTCGACGTGATATAATCGAAGGTAAGGAAATTAATATGACGCTGCTTGTTTTTCCTTCTAACCATTGAGCATTTCTTGAGGCTGTCCGTATATAGAAACATCAGACGGGATTGTCATCAATTTAAAAACTATTGATAGTCGTTTGCAACGGCCACTTACAGTGGAAGAATTTGTTATGGGTTTTAGCATTTATAAATCGATTTTGTGCGACGTTTACCCAGAAAGGCATAAAGAGATGGACATGTACCTTAGATATGTAACAAACCAGCCATCTAGCAACGATAGGCATGGGAGGCCTCGTGTTTTCCTTAAGGATGCAGAAATTTGCAACAACTCAGAACGAGGTTGTACTCGACGCACATGTGCCCTGCTCCATGCGTGCTCCAAATGTAAGAATTTGCACAGTGCTGTAGCCTGCAAATCTGCAGAGTCCACTTAGACCTTCAAACGCACCTTGAATGCTACCTTGTCTTAGCTCAGTGACAACACCAGTCTGCATTGAAGCACTTCACTCTTTACACCCTAACCAGGATGAGGTTAACGAACTTATTGATGGTTTTCGTTTTGGTTTCGACACAGGGATTGAACAATTACCACCCGGGTCACTGGAATGCAAGAATTTATTGTCTGCCATGAGTGAACCTGATGTCGTCACTGCTCTCGCTGCAGACGAAGTTAAGAAGGGTTTCCTGTTAGGTCCTTTTGACAAGCCACCGTTTAATACTTATAGAATTAACCCGAACGGTATTGCCACGAGAAAATATTCTTTCAAGAAAAGATTGATCGTTGACTTGTCATCCCCACACAACGATCCATACAATTCTAGTATTAATGATTTAATTGATAAATCTAAATTCTCGCTCTCCTACACTAGAGTGGACGATGCCTTCAGGATTCTTTCACAGCTAGGTCAGGGAACTTTTCTTTGCAAAGCAGATATCACGGATGCTTTCAAACTGGTGCCAATTAGGCCAGATTTGTGACACCTTCACGGAATCAAGTGGAAGGAAGAATACTACTTTTTTACACGACTGGTGTTCGGATCAGGGTCAAGCCCTAAAATTTTGACAGACACTCTACAGCAATTTGTTGGATTGCCGAGCATAATTATGGTGTTGCTAACATCCTCCATTTTTTAGACGATAGTCTGACATTGGACTTGCCGGAGGAGGACGGCCTGCGTACTATGGCAGTACTAACCCACCTGTTTAAAAAGCTGAAGATCCCATTATCCCTAGGCAAGACCATTGGGCCAATTAGGGAACTTGAATTTCTTGGCATAATTTTAGATACACAGAAAATGGAAGCACGCCTGCCACCTGACAAGTTGCAGAGAATTAGCTAATTACTCGTGTCCTTTTACGGAAGCAAACGTTGCACGAAAAGAGAGCTGTTGTGTCTTTTAGGACACCTTAATTTTGTAACTAGAGTAATTCCAGCAGGGCGTTCTTTTGTAGGTTATATACTGAGTCTGGCCAAGAGTACGTAAGCTGCACCATCATGTTTCTCTCGATGCTAATTGAAGGAGAGAGCTGCTAATGTGGGGTACCTTCCTTACCGAGTGGAGACGGCATCTCCTTGTTTCAAGAACTTTCTTTTACGCGAGCTCCCGATCTTCAGATTTTTACAGATGCGGCATCCGCGGTCGGTTTTGGGGGTTATTTTGCGGGTTGCTGGTTCGCCGAACGTTGGCCACAGGAGATCCTGAGTCTACCCCAGAAAGAAATTTCCATGGCCCTACTCGAACTGTACCCTATTGTTGTTGCCTCATGTCTTTGGGGAGAGAAGTGGCCTAGAAAGAAAATCCTTTTCATGTGCGACAATGAAGCCACAGTTCACATCCTAAATAAGGGAAGATCACCAATTCCCTGTATCATGTTACTAATGCGATGTCTCACATGGAATGCTCTGCATTGCACTATTGCTGCCATGCACGTCCCAGGTGTTGAAAATAACGTTGCTGATTCGCTTTCTCGGTTTCAGATGGACAGATTTCGGCGACTCGTCTCTCAAGCCAGCCCAATACCGGAGAGCTGCCCCTGCTTTTCCCAAGTAATCATGCGCTGACGGAATACAGCAATTGTTTCAGGCATCACTTGCAGGAAGCACGCAACAAGCTTACAGCACGGGTTTCAAACATTATGTTCATTTTCTTACTCTTCACGGACTGACCTGGTGCACAGAACTCCCCCCTGCGAATGAACGTCTTATTTATTTACTTCGTGGGTCACTACTTCCGAACCCTTTCCCTTATGCATGGCACTATCAAATTATACTTATGTGGAATTCGTTTCTCCTTCGTGCGCAATGGTTACAGCAATCCACTGTGTGATGCTACAGGCTTTCCACAGTACTACGTGCAGTGAAACGTTTAGCAGCAGCTAACCGGAAACCTCTGTTGCCTATTACCTTTGAACTGTTAAGTCGCATGGTACAGGCACTAAGGAGAGAACTCTTCTCGCCTTTCGTAGATGTACTATAAGAGGCAGTTTGCACCGTTGCGTTCCTTCGCTGCGGTTGAGTTCGCAGTAAAGACCAGTTTTAACCCCAATGCAGATCTGACTGTGTCTCGTGTCCAGGTCGATATCAATGCAAAACGAGCATCTATGAAACTATGCTCTTCAAAAACGACCCTTTCCGCCAAGGAGTCACCATACACCTTTTTTGTACAGGCACAACTATCTGCCCAGTGCGTGCCTTATCTGTATACCGTGCCTTGAGGAGCAAGATGCAAGCAAAGAATGATAGTGCCTTTTTCATTCAAGATGACGGTTCACCTCTCGCACGAAAGTTTTTTATCGACAAGCCCAAGACACTTCACAAGACTTGGTTTGGACGAGACCCTCTACAATGGACACTCTTTTCGAATCGGTGCAGCTACCGCAGCAGCAGCGGCTCGAGTAGAAGACCATTTAATTCAGACTCTGGGTTGCTGGTCCTCTAATTGTTACCGTCGTTATACACATACCAATCCAATCTCGATACGCTTCAAATACACAACGACGCATCTGTTCGACCAGGAAAACCTCACCGGAAACCTGTCACCCCGCAGCACATTTTCACCAGTAGTTAGTGCTTCGTCGCACAAGTTAGTTCTTCTTTTTCACTCCAGCTGTGTTTCACAACACCAGTGGGTGTTTTGTGTTTTCAGTGCAGTGCGTCGAGTTTCATGCATCAGGCATTATTTTTGGTTCATTTCAGTGCTTCAGTGCTTTTTCCGTGCAGTGTTTCTAATGTTTTGCACATGGCTTTCATAGAAGTTACGCCTTGCTATCAGTACTTGGGCTCATTTTTATTTGTTGCATGGCCTAGTGCCAAATTTGTGGCCCAGCGTATGGTGCCTACAACGGTGAAATCTCCATGTGCCAATAATCAACTTCTTCTGGGGCGTTCCCATTTTAGTGCAGTGTTCAAGCCTCAGAGTGGTCTTTATTTGTTCCTGTTCTACCAAAGTGCTTTTAATTTTAATTGCAGTGCTCTTCTGTGTGTTTCGCTCATAACTTTAATATGAAATCTTGCTGAGCGTATTTTGCATTGTGTGTTGGCTAATAACCAACTGGTACTCGTAAGGAGAGTCTATGCCTAATTTTTCTTCTATCCGTGGGTTTTGCGACGCTTTTATCGATACCACATTGAAGAACATTTTTGTTCAGGCCCGTCTTCGGCACCGGGACATTCAGGCGAGTGACGCTACTCCCACTTACATCGAACGTGCCATTTACATAACCTATATTTTATTAATTTTCTCTTTGGGGGCCCTCAGCCTATCGGCTTCATTTGGGCTTCCTCGTCCTTCCCGCGTGAAGGATCAGGACTCGCTGGTCCCCCAAACACGCCTTCCCTGTTCCGGGCCTGGCGCTTTTGTAGTTCGGGTCAGCCACGCTACCTTCTATGACTGGGCCCTAAGGGCCCGCGCAGTCGGACGCTGTGTCTTGGTCAAGCCGATGGGACTAAGTCAGCCCCCAGTTTGTGCCAAATTGTATTTTTAAATTTTTATTATTTTGGTTATTGAATTTGTAGCCATTCACCTCCATTGTGTTAATAAATCGGCGTTTTCCATTTCCATTCTTGTTTGTCGTTTGTGTTGCCAAGTAAATTGTAAGCTAGTGTTTTCAGTGGGTTGAGTTTGGTTGGCAGCACAAACGAACCTTCCCTGTCCCCTCTGTTGGTTACAGCCACAGGCATTGACCTCATTTTGGACACATAAGGTCACTGAGGTGAGAGGTTAGTGTTGTACCAACGTACGCTTTACCCACCGCCACCCTTTCTCGTCCATTTTTCTTAGCCTCTTTCATCTTGGGACTGACTTCGTCTTGTCAGGTGTGGGCTTCCGCGTCCTTCCCACGTGAAGGATCAGGACTCGCTGGCCCCCAAACACACCTCCCCTGTTCCGGGCCTGGCACTTTTATAGTTCGGGTCAGCCACGCTACCTCTCTATGACTGAGCCCTAAGTGCCCGCGCAGTCGGACACTTTGTCTTGGTCAAGCCGATGGGACTGAGTCAGCCCCCAGTTAGTGCCAAAGTGTATTTTTAAATTTTTATTATTTTGGTTATTGAATTTGTAGCCATAGACCTCCATTGTGTTAATAAATCGGCGTTTTCCATTTCCATTCTTGTTTGTCATTTGTGCTGCCAAGTAAACTGTATCATATAATAATTTAAATATGTTTGGGAAAAAAATGTAATTGTGTTTATTTTTGTATTGCTACATAATATACATTACCTGCAAATTTTAGCATATTTATTCTTAAATGCTTTTTCCCAATCACCAGCCAGCTCGTTAACCCCAAGTTGCGCATTCGCACTTCCTTCCATACAAGTATAAAAGCGCTAAGGCATGTAAGAAGCAGAAAAATCTTTTATTCTCTAGAGCCCGCTCTATTCGAATGTGCTCTCCTTTTCTCTCGTATATTGTGTTTTTCAAGAAAGCGAAAACTCTTGCTCACCATTCTAAGCCTTTTGGAATGGCTAAAGAACGTGGCTCCAAGCCACTTAGGAAGAGCCCCTCTCCGTCGGCTGGCCCTAGCTCTCGTGTTTCTCCAGGCATCATGCCCTTACGTTCGTGCCCAGACGATCGGCATCCCAAACTTCAAAGGAAGACTGCGGCGTCAAACAGAGTTCGGCTTCTCCAGCCGTTGTCACTCATGTTTGAAGTTTTTGTTTACAATTATTATGTTTAAAATTGTTTTTAAAATGTTTGAAGTTTTTGTTTACAATTATTATGTTTAAAATTGTTTTTAAAATGTTTAAAATTGTTTTTAAAATTATGTTTAAAATTTTAAAATCTTGAAAACATTCCCCATTTCCTCGAGCAAAAATTTCAAACCACTAATAAATGTAGGGTTACAAGGGTTACTGTATATTTTCTCTGTTGCATTGACGATTTGACTGCAAAATTAATTTTTATTGTTTTGTGAAGGGGAAGCATTTTGAATGCTACTGGAAAAATCGAAAAAATGTAATCCAAAATTACTGTACTCTTATAATCCACTGCTACTGCTTCCTTCAGTTCAATTGTAAAAAAAAAGAAATTGGTACTAACCTTTCCTTTTGCAGCTAATCCTGTTAACGAGGTCTTGTGAATTAGTAGCATGCACTGTTAAGGTTTTATTAATCCAAGCTTACAGCTTGATAGTTAATTATGGTTTTTGTTTTTATATTCGTTTTCAGGACAAATCAATTCAACATGTTAGTTCTGGACGATGCTTGCAGAAGCCATCGTCTGCTAACCAGGCTCAGCCTGTTCTTTCCGACTGCGATCACAGCCGCAGCCAGCAATGGCTCATGAAAGGTCAATTCAAGTGGAAAGGGTAGTGATACTACGAAGTAAACGCCTGTACAAGGCGATGTACATTCCCACTGACAGTTATTGCAAATGAGCCAGAGGACTGAAGAAAGCGCAGACGATAGGAAATGCACGTTGGCATTTGTCACAGTATATTCTGGATACAACTGTATCGTGGCCATGATAGCTCTCAAGTGCCCATTTTTATCTGTATATATATGCATAGAACGTCGTTTTTGTTGGGATGCTGCTCACAATTTTGCTTCCTGACTTGTAATGGCTTAGTGTATCACATGTTCCTTTGTTTTTTCCCCACTTGTGGTGTTGGTGTTGCAACTGCGTCAAGTATTGTAAATTATTTTTTCCACGCAGCCAAAAAAAAGTATTGCATCTTATTGCAGCACGATTTATTAAAAGAGTCTGGAAATAAAAGAATTTTTCTTTTTTCATGCTAGCTCTGGTAAGTGAACTGGTAGCTCTGTAAGTGAACAAATTTTAAAATATATTTTTGAATCCTACTGTGCACATTCCTTTTTGCAGAGCTTATTTCTGTGTAGATTACTATGAAAATAAAAAGGTGCTGGCTGCGATACTGAGCGCAGTGCAAGCCGATTAAAGTAAAACATAAATTAGGAGTGAGTCTATAGGTATGGGTGTTTTAGAAAAATTGCTTGGCCGGGAAATTTCTCTGTATATTTTGGTTTCTTTTATGTACCTAACGTTATATTTTTGTAGAGAGATGGGCCTGGTTACGTTGTATCCCTAGTCATTTATACTATTAATTTAACGCAGTTGTTGATGCACCATTTCACAGATAAAATTGATAGAAAAATGTTATCAGTTATATGATGTTGGTGGTGTTTTTAATTGGGCTGGTAACTTTTTCCAAATAGGTTGTAAAAATATTTAGGTGGCTGTACAAAAATTAAAGCTTCCATCCGTGATATTATTTACCATATTTACTTGCGTCATCTTTTAAAGTGTATCAAATCATTTATAGGCAATAGATTTTTTTTTTCTTTGCAGGGTGGATTTTAGTTTGCTGTTGCAAACCCCCATCCTCTGTTTAATTATGTAGTTAGGCTTGTTGCTTTTTTTTTGGTACGTGCTGCATAGTTCTGAAGCAGTTGTAAGTTTAGGCATGTTACACCATTGGTCAAAATATACGTACATGTCTAGGAATTGAAGGTCGCTGGTTCGTAGATAAGATTTTCTTTAAATGTGGGCATTAATTGGGTAGTGCTGGTAGTGATAGCATTCTTATTCCACCAATAGTTTCCAAACTATCAACCTGATGATGCAGTATAGTCCTGATCGTGCACTTATTCTTTTGTTCATAACTTTTCTGCATATTTTATTTGAAAACTTCTCTCATGTACATACTACTAGTGTATTTACAACCATACATTCCAGAAAGCTGTGATGATGCCCAACATGCATACTTGCAGATGTATGTATAATTGTAAAAGTCATTTCGTCCATCCATAAGTGCTACTTGTTCCAAGATCCTTTTCATTAGTTTCTTCACCATTGTAATATTCGAGCAGTAAAATACACAAGACTTTCACATAATGGTACAGATGAAAATTTTCTGAAAGGGCAACACGCGAGTGCATTGGTAATGTTCTAAATTATGTGCATCTTAATTGCTGGCAGGTCCAGTTGGTCTTTTTTGTGTGACATTTTAATTTATATTTTTTTGTAATTCTAAAGCTTGTTTGTCCATTTCATTAGTTCTTGTTCACTACTAACCAAGGCCAGAATTTATTGAATGCATTTTCATTTTTTTTTAATGGTTGCTTTCACATTCCATTTTCAGAAAGCAGTTATTTTCAGCTGAACTGTGTGCTGTACTATAGGAAGTTAGCGAGCAATTATTGTAGTGATGTTTTCATTCAAAATTTGTTGTCACTGTACACATACTGTAAACCACTGGTGAGTGCGACTAGCGTGTCACTATATGAAATACTTTGGGGCAAGCTCACAAGTTAATATCAATCAATTCTTCTGTATAGTCATAGAAGACTAAGGTTGTGAAAAAATTTGGTTTAGCCATGTATTGACCTGTTGGCCAGTAGATTGTTAAAAATTGGATGACGGCATGTCACAGTTCAATAAGGTAGTCCTCCTTTTTAGAGTGCCACTGTCTTCCATTTTATCTGCGTTGGTGTTTTAAGTGGCATTGCATTTAACGGGTTAACATTAATGAAGAATTAGGAAATTGATTGATGGGAGATTACACTCTACCTAAATTTGCTGTTACAATGCACAATACTTACGTATGGTTACAAACGGCATTAATTTTTGTTTCAACCCTGTGCAAATAATTTTCCTTGATATTTTGTTGCTTTAGACTGAAAATCAGCATTCACATTTCTTAAGATGAAGTGAAAAAGCTGCTCTATATGACTTATTGATCTAGAGAGTTTGGCAAGTTGGGTTATAACAACTATAGAAAACTCATGTTTGGCATTCAATATATTTTTTATTTTGAAATTAATAATTTTCAGGTGTACTTTTCAAACAGGGTTCGTACCACTTTGGATTAACACGATTAAGTCTCACAAAATTCAAGTACCTTTGGAAGTTGCAAAGCGTTAAAGAAAAAAAAATGGTTCTTAGACCTTATACTCATCCAAAGGGGGCAAAATCACCATCCCTTTTCTTTCTTCAATATCTATTTACTTACTCAAAAGAGCTAAAGGATCGTTTACATTGAAGTGTACAACTCAATCATAAATCATGAGTTATTCAAAAGACTAACTTTTAAACGAAAAAAAAATTAAATCTTACCATGGCAAGTTTCCTAAAATTCTTTCCAGCTACGGTACATAGGCTGATCGTGACCTCACATAGCACACTTGCCCCGACGTAATACTGTATATAACAAGTGTGCTATGTGTAATGTTGACTTTGCACACTGCCATACAATGGTTTCCTATATTTCACAATGAACTTCAGTATCCAACTCTGCTTTTTAAGAAAATAAATGAAAGTAGCAAGGATCACTAAAAATAAGTATTTTCAAGGACTTGTACTGGTACGAACCCTGGTAGATGGTTAATTATACTGAGTGATTCTAAAATAGTGTCAGTGATCAGAAGCAAACCTTGGGATAGCACTGTAAATGATAATTTCGGGTTTTAGGTCATTATCTCACACGTACATGTAGTATGTTACGAACAGTAACAGTACATGCCTGGTTGCTCCAGCAACAAATAATTAATGGTACTTTTAGTTACTGTCTATTTCATGTCTTGAATTTAGCAGGGGGTACACAAGCTCCTAACATGCAGGAATAATTTTTTTCGCAGACCCTGCAACCATTGTAACAAACTTCAAACCAGCACACGGTGTGCCCATAGAGGTTGCCATGATGGCAATTAATTACAGTATAGGTGTCGGTGAGACTAGTATAGTTTCCCATTAAATTTCTTTCAACATACGAACTGAAAATTACTGATAAGATTACATTTTTCTTTTATGGACACCAAGGGTTGTGACATTTTTGATTAAATAAAGTGGTGCCATAAATGCCACATTCCAAGAATCAAAAGAACTTGAGAAGAAAGGGTTAGCTAGTTTATGCGAAGAGCTGACCTAATACTTAACAAGCTCAAAACCGGACTTTTGCTGTAACTATTACCTACACTTCCAATTTTACTCATTTGTAATCCTGGTAATGTGGCAAGATATTTTTTATTTGTAAATAAATACATTACAGAATTTGTTAATGGTGATATCTTAGATCTCGTGCGTGTTAAACCACCTCTGTGTATAGTTAACATTCTTTTGGTGGGGTGGTGTTGCTATGCACTGTTTGCAAAAAAAAATGTATATTTAACAAACCTGAACTCGGGGACTGGAAATCTGCATGAGGTACTTCAATGCAAGCTGCCACGGTACTCTTTATATCAAGATTGTAAAGCCAATAATATTAAAATTACGTTTAAAAAAAAAGCTTTGTAAATTTTTCTTTATTATTCAATCTTAACTACAATGTTATTTACGTAACACAGATGGTCAAATCCAATCTTTAAGGTGCGCTTGCATCCGTACTTGTTGATTGTTTTGGCTGCTTAGTTCTCTTTGCATACGGTTTATTACGACCACGCCTTGACTGCGAAGGATTTCTTCTTTCACCACTGGATGAAGGCTTCAGCCACAAACTGCCAAAGATTTGTGGAGGCTGATACCTATTGATGCATGCAAGAAAAGTTTTTTTTTTATAAGCCATGCCTAAATTTTTAAGTCTCGAGACCTTTTTGAACATTTGTATTCACAGGTAAAATATACCACAAGCAATAATTTAACCCCTCACCTGCCATTTAATTTTCATATCTGCAGTCTATCTCCACAAAAGTAGGGCTAACCTGGATGGGACTTGAAGGAGCGCATCTCTACCACGGCCGGCTTGTCGTCGTTTCTCCATTGTTGGCCAGCTCGTGCATATTTTGGACTGTCTTTAATACTTAAACTTTAGTCAGGCTTGTCCAAAGCAGGTTAAGGCAATTTACCCAAAAAAAAATGTCTTCTAAGCACTTTTTATGGTTCTCTGACGGCACACAGCTTGCATACCGTGAAATCCATGCAGTTCAGCTTACAGTGGCAAGCTCGTTTGAAATTATGTGCAAGTTACCTGCGGAAATATGAAGCCTCCAATATGCTACAGTATATTGGACAGCCACAATAGAAATCCAATCTACTATTGGTCGAAGAGAAGTTGCAGTATGTCTGACTGTGAGTCGAAAATAAAGTTTGACATCTGTTTTCATTGAACTTTTCTTATTTGACATGAAAGTTAGTGGGCAGAACGAATGGAAACATTGCAGCGTTTGCACAAACCAACCAACTTTCAAGGACAATTCCTGGTATGACTTAAAGGAGGATCAAATGTCAATTATTACAAATACGATGTAGAAAATGAAATATGATCTATCAGATCGGTACACCCTTATTTTAAATAATCTAGCTCCCGCCAACACATCCAGTAACAGTTTATTAGACTCGGGCGATTGTCAACCTGCTTGCTGTAAATGTGATGTTTTTCTACAGAGGACTCTAAACCCTCTTCCAAAATTTGTATTAGTCTTAAAACTGTAAAATCCTCTCTCGACTCATGGCTTGAATTGATCAACCTTGTACTTCGGGCTGACAGCGCCTTGGTTCACGATATTTCCTGAAACAGTCCTAGCTCTCCGTAACTATAAGTGGTACCGCACAACCAAATCAGCTAGAGGGTCTGGGGAGCACTATAAAGCTCTCAGCGGGATCCGGAGCAAGCAATTTCTGGTACTGCAGTGTTTTATCTGGCTTCTGGCATACATGTTTTGAACCAAGATCTTGAGGTTTTCTTTTTTAGTTAACATATCGGTCACAGCAGGGGAGGATCTAGGATTTTAAGGCGGGGGCGGGATACAAAGTGAAAAAAAATAATACTTCTGATGCCAAGAACAGCATTTCAATTATATTAACCCATCGGAATCCATTCTAGCCTCTTTTCTGGAAGATCTTTTTGAGAAAGGTCTTTCTCCAACAGCAATAAAGGGCTACAGATCTACTTTAAATTCCGTCATCTCTTGTCTAGGTGAGAATAAAGTGATCAATAGCAAAATTATCTCGAGACTGATGCTTGCTTTTGAGAAAGAGGCCAAAAACCTAACAACTTTTCTGAAGATGGAATTTACCAATCTGGAATACCCTCCCTACGAGCCTCTGCACTCCCAAAAGACAATTTTTCTCATTGCTCTATCATCATCAGCCAGACAAAAGTGAGCTTGCAGCTTTCTTGAGGAAAGTTGAACACATAAGATTCTCCAGGGATGGGACTTCGGTAACTCTCATGTTTCCAACTGAATTCAGAGTCAAAAACCTGACAACCTACGTGGCTCCGAAGCATATAATCATTAAAGCCTTAGGGCATTTAGTGGATCCATATGGGACAGAAAAATCACTATGTCCAATTCGGGCTTTTCGCCACTACTTGGAAAGGACAGAGACACCAAAATCTAAGTCGAGCACTAGAGAAAGAAAAGTACCTCCTATTACTATTCCTCCAGATAAGACTCGCAGAGTAAAGATAAATCCGCTCCCCATGACTACAGTGTTTGTGGATTTGCGAAGTAATTAAGAGCTTACGATTTAGGGCCCAACCATTTAGACTTCCCTAGTGAGGTGCAGGCTCGCAGCTGCATTTTTGGCATACTGCAGTAGAACCTCTTGATGAAGTCGTAGACACGTGTTCCTAGAATAATCCTAACACCTTCATCTGACACTATCCTAGAATAATCATAACACCATCTCCGAGACATAAGTCCTTTGAGAGGAGGGAAAACGATGAAAAACACATTGCGGCGGACAGCAGAATTGCTCAATAACTTCTAATCTGTGTGACCTAAAACAATGATTCACGCAGTGGGAAAACAAAGACTACACAATAAGTATAAATAAGAATCCTAGCAAGGCGAAAATCCAAAAGGACAGATGACATTTAAAGACATTGAGGGAGGGTGCACATCTGATATCATCAGGTAGAGCATTCCACGCTCTTGACACCAAAGTAAAACCTCCAGACATCGCCGAAGAAACAAAGTACGAGGTCCAGCAAACCTATCCACCTGAAGAGTGAGGAGCTTCCTCCAATCGATGTCAACGAGACCACTAGACACAAATCAGATCGAGATTTTGCCTTCGATCAGCAAGGGTTTCCAACCCAAGCGAGCCCAGCCGATCCTCATATTTTGAATGCCCCGCCTCAACATTTCTAATGTCACCCAACAGATACGGGGACCAGACAGAGAACAATATTCCAACAGAGGTCTGACTAAGACTTTATAAGCTGGCACCAACACATTCGGTGCCCGAAGCTTCCCTGCTGGTCAGGTTGTTCTATGTCAAAGAAGTAGGAGGGGAGAGCTGCAGTGCGAAGGGTTGAGTGTTGTTCGTATAATCGTAGATGATGTGGTGATTCTGAAAACATAAATAAATAAGAAAAAAAACGCATGAGCCTGCTCGTGTTAACGGTGGCGGCACTACCGAGAGGGGGAAGGTGGACAAGGGTGGGCATTGCCTCATAACATTGTTCCGTGCTCACCCAGTTTACCGCTACTGAAAATATATTACTTTTAATATAATGTACCCAGCTGATTAAAAGAAAGCTGGCAGTTAGGCATAGTGTTGGACGGGGGGGGGGCTATAACAATCATATTGTATTCTGGAGTCACTACTGCCTTTCGAGAATAGGTGCCACAGCACTGTTATTGTCCACGCCTACAGGATGAAATCACTGCTTACTATAGTGCTGGTAGCTGGCTGTTGTATGTTTGCCCCCCTCCCCAACCCCGTTGCGTTCCCACTGTTGACAGAAGCAGGCTCTACGATTTTAAGAATTATTCACAGTTCTTCATTTGTTCTCATTGGAAATAGATTTGACGTTATGCAGCAAAACTGTTACTCAGGGAAAGCAACGGTTAGTAAAACTGAACTAAGCTCCCGATAACCTTGTTACTTTTTGACTAGCGGAATGGGAGATAACATCCGTCAACTTCATGTTTAACGCTCTATGTAGAAGTTAAAAATCTAAAAATATTATACGGATTATTGTTTGGTAGCTGGGCCATCCTCTTCTCACTCTTCGTTTGCTAACCATACCTCCAACATTATTTCGTTTATATCTATGCCACTTAGTACTAGTATAAAAAAAAATCTTTAGATTATTAAGGTCTTTTCAGGGCACCCCAATAATGAGTACGGTTCTGGGGAAAGAGACCTCAGTTTAAAACTTTGCACTGGGCCCGGGGAACAACAAACCTCGCAAATAATATACCAACACTCAACACTTCGCACTTCAGCTCTCCCCTCCTACTTCGTTGACATAGATCAACCTGACCGGCAGGGAAGCTTCGCCAAGCATGGAAGCATCGGGCAGCGAATGTGACATTGGAAATGCCTCTGACTGTACCTCCTGTAGTTACCAGGTGAGTATCTTTCTTAAATATACAATGTTAATGCTGAAGGTAAACCTGTGCATATAAAGGTACTGCACAATTTTGTTAACATGTAAACAAAATTTGTTTAGCGGAGTTTGTGCTGACCCCGGCGATTAATTGGACGTGCTACGAACTAATGCCAAATCACCTAAATGTGCGAAGTGAGGTGCGGGCTCACGAACTGAGAGCTTTGGCAGCTCGACGAAGTGGTAGCAGCATGTTCCTGGAACAACAAAAACGCCTTTATTTCACACTATATTTCACACTACCTTTGAGATGTCAGTGCTTCAAAAGGTGGAAAGATATTGTTGCTGGCAGTAGAATTGGACAGTAAAACTATTGATTAACTGCCTGAAGATATAATGAAGCATTTCATATGTTATGTAAGTGTATGGAGTCCGGATTAAGGAAGGCGCTGATTGAGTGAGTGAAGCAAACGAACATCAGTGTTTCCTAGCCAGTGGGCGCAAAAAGAGACTGGTTACACGCCTTTCGCACATGAGAAAGCAAATATTCCCAATGTTTTAAACAGTGCATCAAACACCACTTAGTAGTATCACACTACCAGCTAGTATCACACTACCTTCGAGATGTCAGTGCTTCAAAAGGTGGAAAGACTGACTATTGTAGCTGGCAGTAGAATTGGACAGTAAAATTATTGATCAACTGCCTGAAGATAGAACGAAGCGTCTTAATAGGTGGCTAACGTTCTTCATTACTGCTATAACAAATGAAAAGTGTTCAAACATGTGCCTAATTTGTAATCATTGTATGAATGTGTTGAAATGTGTAACGATTGTTGTGAAACAGTTTAGCCGGGTTCTTGCTGTAACCCCCCCCCCCCGCCAGTAGGAAACGGTCAGCATAAACTTAAGGTGAGTATTTTGCTGATAGTAAGAAACGAAAATTTTAAAGCTGCTTAAAATTAGTTTGTACTATCCTAAAATACTTAGGGTTCGTACTCGTCCGTAACTTTAAAATTCCAGGGTCAGAAATAAGTACAGGGTGGTCCACAAAAAACTGACGACCCAAGATTTGCTAAGTCCAACTTTTCTAGTTAGCACCCCTCAGAACCAGGAGAGGACACAAATCTTCCAGGTTCATTAGCTTTGATTTCTGTCCTTTCCAGGTTCTGAGGGGTGATAACTAGAAAAGTTGGACTTAGCAAATCGTGGGTCATCAGTTTTTAGTGGACCACCCTGTAATTAGAGATAATGAAACAATAGACAAATTTGTTAAATATTAAATCTTATCAACACTGTGGCAAGATGCGACAGATTTTGTTCCAACCTGGAGAAATGCCCTACCACTGCTGTTACAATTAGTTTTTTAAATACACGTCGTACACTGATGTCCAACACTGAAAACAGAAACTTGATTTTCTGTTATAGGAATTTCCACGAATATTCCAGGACTTTAGGGATTTTCGTCTTTTTCAAGGACTTTTCCATGCCTGGAATTTTATTTTTATTTTCCAGGACATTTCCAGGTTTTCAAGGATCCGTACGAACCATATACTTAACTTCAGTAGAACCCACCTATCCTTCCCGCTTTTGCAGAACTGCAGTGTCTCGTGTGAAACAAGGGGTGAAGCGCAGTGAGGGCCATGGCTGCTATACCACTATTATATGGGAAATGCCAACAGTGCTCTTAGCGGGGGATTAGCTAAACTAATCGTATTGAGATTTAAAACAGAATTACACATTTTTAAATTAATTGTGGGTTTTAACAACAAATCGAAGCTATTTTAGCATATACTGAAGGTAAGTATTTTAGGATTATAAACACTACTTTTAAGCAGGTTACTATTTTCGTTTCTTGAACTTGTTGTTGAGTGTATACAAGGGGAAAGCTCAGTGTGCATACCTTTATTGAATTAAGAAAGATTTACAGAATTAAAGCTGTACCACACACTTACCCTAATTCCATATCGTCCAAAGTCAGCTTCGATAACAGGATGTGGATTGCAGGTATATCTCTAACTACTTTCAACCTTAAATGTCAAAGAGAAAAGAAAATTGAAACATTTAAAGGCACGGGTGAATTCAAGTGAGATAAAAACGCAAATTTTAACACTGTTTAAATTAGTTTTTAATATCCTAAAATACTTACCTTCAGTAATTAGTGCTAGACTTGCTATTTTACGCTTTTCCTATGCCCAAATAAAATAAATAATTATTTGTGCTATTTTAATTACAGCTAGTTGCACCTAGTTCCCACTAGGCGCACTGCTCTATATTTTAGTATATAAAGCACAGTCATTTTTGATTTGGGGAGGCAGGTAGGTTCTACTAGTATTTTAAGATAGTAAAAACGAAAATCTTAACACTGCTTTAAAATTAGTTTGTATTGCCATTGAAAAGACTAAAATAACAGGACCTGCACCTGCTTGTTTTTAGTTTTTATTGCCTCACCGAAATTATCCATTACCTATTTTTTAATAGCGTTTCCTCTTTTTGAACTCGATTAATTCCCTAGAAGCTTTGGAGCTTTCATCCCAGCTGGACTTGTACCCTCTGCGCATGCGCAGGTTTGGGCCGTCTATATAACACGGCGCAGCCGTCCGTTTGGCATAATTTCTCCACACCCGGAACCTATGATTGAGGGGAGGCCTGGGTGGGACTATAGGTAATGTATATTTCGGTTAGGCAATAAAAACTAAACTCAAGCAGATGCAGGTCCTACATTTTAGTCTTTTTAATTGCTGACCTGCTTGTTTTTAGTTTTTATTGCCTAACCGAAAATATTCATTACCTATTTTTTAATAGCATTTCCTCCTTTGGAACTCGATTAATTCTCTAGAAGCTTTGGAGCTTTCCTCCCAGCCGGACTTGTACCCTCTGCGCATGCGCAGGTTTGGGCCTTCCTGGCACCATCGGACGCTGTTGACTTTGCACTTGTCCGCACCAAGGTTGACTCCTATCTCTCGCAGTTAAGTGTCGGGGCCTCGTCTCCGGTCTTCGAGGGCATTGGCCATAATGAGCTCGTCCACTCCGCTCCTTAGACTTCGCCACCTCTTTACTCCTGCTTTTCAGTCGTTCTCTGGACCACGGTCCCACGGGCCTGTTAGGGGCACCCAAATTTACCACTTTTCCGCTGAGTCACGTTCAGACCACAGTAACTACGCCGGTGTCCTATCAACGTTTTGGCCTTTAGTGCTTCAGCACATAAAAAAGGGAGGGGGGGGAGGGGTCTTGGCCTCCACTATACAACGTACCAGGGTTGTTCACCGTGACGACATACACACGTGACAGCCATCAGCCAATCAGGGTGTTGCATAAGGCGTGTTTACGATCCGTTATGTGTGTAACTGTGCACCTTTTAATTATATGAAGCGCGCTTCCTTGCCTTTACGTACAAGGCACACTCGTAGTTCATTCCACTGAGCATCTCGTGAAGCTAAGCATTGAAGCTTCCTCGCCGTTTTTAAATTTAGAATAATAATTATGATCCACTGTTAGCCTATTCGTTGAGTTGACGGCAGACATAGTATTGCGGAGCCTAGCTAAAGTCCCTAGGGGGGCCGTAACATTTTTCTTAATTGGCAGATTCTCCTCAAGTCCCTAGGGGGGCCGTAACATTTTTCCTTCCTCTCGACGATCCTGGTGGAACTGCCACCACTCATTCGCGAATGAGACCTAACCTTAACTCTGTTATGATTTAAACGTGCTTGATTTATTCGTTGCAGAAATCAGAATAAAGAAGTCGATTTCAAACATATGCACATTTATTTATGGCAGATATCACAACAAGTTACATGTTAACTATTTAACGTTGAAGGTAAACAACTTTCGGTTGGGTGCACAACTTACGGCTGGAACCAGTTAAAAATAGTTTAACTCAATTTTCAGGCATTTTGCGATGAACAAGTTAAGTTATGATTTTGAACAAAATCAAAAAAATATTATATTAATTCTTCTTTCCTTTACAGTTTTGGGTCGGGAAGAAAATGAATAAATTGTCAAGATTTTTACGAACCCGTGGACCTCACACTAGCTTGTCCTCATTCATTGCGTAGGCTATAAAATGTTGGGCTTAAGAGCTAGGACTAATTGTTATTAATCTTCTTGGGGTCTAAATCATTTTAGGATCCCTTCCCCCTAAGATCTTATTAGCTAAAGTATCTTTAACTACATTTTAGTTTAGGTACTTTACAAAGCTAAAGCTTACCAAGTCATGGTACTACCGCGACTTCTTCATCTTCAGCTTCTCCGCTACTCGGCTAAGCGCGCGCCTACTCTAGGAAAGGCATAGCGTCCCGCCGATCTGCAGTGGTTTTGGGGCCAAGATTACAAATATCCGTTTCCTTAAATACAGAAATACAGTGCCTTCACGCGGACGGACAGGAGAGCTCAAGGCTTCTCATTTGTTGAAAACCTAACTCAATTTCATAAACTGCATTTCAATTCGACGATTGCCTTGAGGCGTTTGTGCCTAAGGCCATTATTGGCTGGCTACATGTTGCAGTCCTAAAATTTCCAGCGATCGGCAACTTGACTTCCGGGAAAAAGCATCGTTCAAACCCCTGCGCTTTCTTCAAGACTGAGAAAAGAGCATCCAAGCACGCGAGCATCCCATTGGCCGAGCTCGTGCCCTGTGATTGGCCAAAAACGGCTCTCTTGGATCTGGTTTCGGTTTGACGATCATAGGGTCAGCAATACTAATTTTAAACTGAAATTCGCTGACATTAATTTATTTTTATTTAAAAATTAATAATGCTATGTAATACTACGAGTTAAAAGTTATAGGACTAAAGCTCGATAAATGAGAAATTCCAACTCTAAGTGAGTTGACACGCAAATCTAAAATTCGCCATTGTCACTAGCTAACAGCTGTTACTAGCGCAACGCTCCTGCCATTACGTTAGGTGAACTGAGTCAATTAACGAAGCACTAAAATATTGGTTTAACCTAGATCAAAATACCAATTTATATTTTAAACTAACTAGAATTATTTAATGCCTAAATTAAAAAATGTCGAGATTCATTCCATCCGCATTTGTACTTACAGTTTTCTGGCTCCAAGCTGAAAAACATTTCTATGGTCACAAATGCAATTCGTAAAAACGGCCGACACAAGGTCGATCTTTTTTTTTTCAAATGACAATATTTAACAATATTATATTTTTCTCGAGTGGAAGGTTACATGTCAACAACAGAGGTTACATATTTTTATCCAAACGAATCCGACATTTACCATAATAAACATTTAAGTAAATTCGAAGGGTTTTACAGAAAATCACGTCTCACGGCTTGTAAAAGCCGGATGTAACTTTTACGTAAAAAAGGATCCACGTAACTTTTCTTGGCATGCATTTTAAAAGTGGGATCCAAGTTAAATTAGCACAAAATAAATAAATGGTATTTTTATTTATTTTAATGAACCAGTAGCCACAACGGACTACTAAAGTGACTCCAAACACTCAAGGACAAGACATTGCGAGTGATCCCGTTTCACTTTATACAGGTAGGATGAAGTGAAAAGGAAGCAATCGCCATCAAAAAAATTCAGACCAGAATTTCATTGACAAACAACATTTAACAAGTTATATAGTTGCAAATTAAAAATGACACAGCCTCTCAATACTCTGTTAATACGTCCCCGCCGGTATAGGAATGTCGCATTGTAATTTTAGTTTACCCAGTAAAATTACCAAAAAACTCCGATCGTCCCCCTCTAACCTAGTGTGCAATACATTTCAGAAAGAAGGATTCTGTGGGCACGTAATAAAAAACTGTGGGCTCTATTCTTAACTTACAACACACTGGACAGGTTTTCAGGTCACCTGACAACTACTGATAACTTTTTTTATATATGGAAAGTCACAAGAAAACTCTTCAGATTTTTTTCTCAAGAAACGCATGGAAAACTTGTCTTACTTTTTTGTGCAATAGAAAGTAAAGAAAAAAACTCATACAGAATTTTATGTAAAATTCTTAACTAGCTCAACACGGAGTCTAAGAAAAAAATACACAACTGAGAGTTCCACTCGGTACTACTCACAACAATCCATTTTTGTTTTGGTTACATTAGTAAGCTTCAGGAAAGCATCGACTAGAGGCGTCAGCATTTAAGTGAACTCTCCCTGGTTTATGCCGCACTTTGTGTTTAGAAACCACATTAGACTTGCGTGAAGCGCTTAAAACATCAAGTGCCGGTCCACTTAGAATAATGTCCACATTAGCATTTAGTGCTGGACTAATGCATGCCGTAATTTTTTAGAGACCTTGCTTGGTTTTCAAAAACAAATTCAGCTGTTGTAATTTAACAACTTGTTTGTTTAAAGCAGATTTGCATGATATTTTAGTCTGTAATTTAGGCCAGTTTTGGGCTAACTTACTACTAATTATATTCACTTCACTCCCAGCGTCTTTTAAAATTGACACAGTTCTACAACCAAGTTTACATTTAAACATATTTGGTTATAACGTTTTAACAACATTGTTAACAAAACAAGCATTTACCATTTTAGATTCAGCAACCTTTTCAAGTAATGGGCATGTATTTCTTAAATGGTCGAAACTAGAACACTGGAAACACTGCTTACGAGGTTTATTTAACAGTTTAGCTTCCTTATCACCATTTTCATTTGCCTCAGTTTGATAAGGCAAAATACCAGATTTCGAGAACAGTTTTAGGAGCGTTATCTCCTTTATTAGCTCCAACAGGAACATAACGTATGTCCTTTTCCGCGGCAGACACTAGCCTACGCGCAACATACTCATCGGCATAAATAGTATGTGCTGTTAGCGACAAAAAGTGCCAAAACATTTCATTTCCGGCAACAAGCTGCCTATTGCACATGGAAGCTGTACACACATTGTAGTTTCCAAATCCACCGGGAGACACTCCCGGAAGTGACGACGTAATCGGTGATGACGTCATCAAAATGGCCACCACGCAATGTACTAAATCTCTATTATCTCCGGAACTCTTCGATCAATCCTAACATGCGACCTATTGTTGGAAAGATAATTTAATTTACTAAAAAAAATGCCTGAACAATATATGCCATAAATCTATTAGTTTTGGTTTAATCTGAAGAAAAACATAATATGCCTAATATGTGATATGTTGATTCTCAATTATCTGCGGAACTAATCGATCAATCTTTTCGTGCGAACTATCGTCGGAAAGGTAATTTAATTTGCTAAAAGAAATACCAGAACAATGTATGCCGTAAATCTATTAGTTTCTGCGTAATTTGAAGGAAAACATATTATGACGTCCTCAAATTTGCCACCATGCGATATACTAAATCTCGTGTATATCTGGAACTAATAGATAATCTTATGGTGTAACCTATCGTTGGAAAGATAATTTAAGTTGTTAAGTTGTTAAGAATTGCCAGAGCATTGTTTGCTGTATATATATTAGCTTTTGTTTAATATACAGAAAAACATATTACAATGTCATAAAAATGACTACCATGCGATATACGAATCTGCGGTATCTCCGGAACGAATATATCATCACTCTGATCCTGCGACCTATTGTTGGAAATATAATTTAATTTGCCAAAAGAACTGCAAGGACAATGTATGCCTTAAGTCTCTTTTGTTTAATTTGAAGAAAAACAAAATTTACACATAATTATTGCTACTTTATATGTGTAGTTTAAGTTGGCTTTATTCTGCGTTTTTTTATTTTTTTTATCTATAATGTATTCACTTGTGCTGCACGCAATTGATAATATAGAACATAACACAGCCTTCAGTACATCGGCGAACTCATTCCATGTAACAGGCATGTCTCATCTTTCACCCACCAGTAGATATGTCTTTGACAACCTAGGACAATCAAATAATAAAGCAGAATAGCCTTGCCCGAGTCCTCCACAAGTCTTCCTCATACGACTAAACGTTCATGTGGTGCACCGTTACCAATGGTCGAAGAAAAAACCATTGATACACCTGTGGAAATGATGGACTGGTCTAATCCACCAGAAGCAAGGTTGACCGCGAAGGTAAAGTGTTATCCTGGGAAGCCTTCCATTACCGTCAAAACATCCGTGAAGGTTTGAAAGGTAAATGCACATCAATTCTGCTCCCAGTATATGATGTGAATTCCTCATCCATGGTTCAATGTGCCGTGAACATTATGATAAGTATTCTTAAGAAGATCAATTCATCACAAGACACCAGTTTAAGGCCGACCAACCATCACAAAACTGCACATAGAAATGGCTGTAATTTCAAAGATTGGTTGTGAGTTAGCAGGTAGTGGCTATAATGAAAACTTTGTTCAAGCCTTTGTTGCAAAACCGGGAAGGGCAGACAGCATTCTGAAGTCATTGGCGGATCGCACGTAAAACTAAGTAGGTACGCACACAAGGTTAGCATCGCAGGCCATCATAATCTGCAGAATGAGGTTGTCAGAATCAGGGTGATGACTTGATAATTCAGGCAGCCATTAAAGGGGAGGCAACAAAAATCAGCTGAATTGATATTCTGGGATGGATGACAACTGCTGGGTAATTACGTAGCCTCTATAGACTTGCAAGTGTACTAAGAGAAGTATGAGCTGTCATATTAAACTAGGAAACAGGCTTTGGGCCTATTGTAGGCAGAGCGAACGGATCTTCATTTCAAACTTATATTTAGTTTTTATTTTAATGACGATACCACATTTGTTAATAATTCTAAAAAATCTGGGTGCAATACTTATGGGCTTTGTTAGGCTGTTTGCCTTTTGGTGTGACGTACTGCCGTTGTTCTTTGCTGTCCTTTTTCTTATTTTAGCCTTTTTTTTTAATGTAGGCCTATGTTAGGTGTCAAATTTACGTTAACAAGCTTTCGTTTGCTCCAGCATTTAGTTTTTGTTTAGTTATTCGTAGCCTCCTTTTCGCAGCCAACACTGAAGACGTGGGCCATCGCCGCGAGTAAAAATAAAACAGCACGTAATAAGGAGTTTAACTGCAAGCCAAACAATCATCAGTACGATAGTTTTTAACAATAGTCAGAAGATTCAAAAGTTTCACAATACTGCTTTGGTATAATATTTGACACCGCCACCAACGAAAATGTTGATCTGGCACACCTTTATCACGCAATGCAAGATAATATATAATTTCCTAACTCTATGACTGCAACAGCGATCTCTACTATATAATCTAAAAGAAATAACCATCACAATTTAGGTTTAAAATGTGTTAGCTTTTAGACCTAGTTTTAGGTTTTAGGCCTAATTTTTAGCGTTTAGGCCTAATATTTATCTCCGATTTACTTTCGTTAGTAGCAGCTTACAACAGCGGTTCGAGATTAAGCCTATTACTTTATGCGATGCAACACGGTTTTGGTTTCGACCAGGAATTGAGAGAGGCGGTCGTATTACTGTTTCGTGTTTCATGCTTTCGTGTTTCGTCTGATGTCAATATCGTTTTATAATACTGCTTGGCCTTGATACGACGATTTCAGGTTTCATATTCGGGATTCCCAACGCTAGTGTAGACGCCCCTTTCGTTGCCATGTTGAATTGAATAATCTTCAAAGCATCCTTTTTTCAAATGAAACTAACGTGTGTCGTTAATGGAATCCTTTTGTTTTTATGGTTGCGTTTGTTACTGTAGTGGTTAAATGCAAGCATCAAATGTTATTATTTCGTTGAGTTACGTCGAAAAAGATTATTAGCTAGAAAGAAGTAACCAAAATTTAATTTGCCTGTTTTTTAAAGTTCATTTGACTACCATTAGCATGGTGTATGCTTCATCGGAATTCCTTAACTATTCACGACTCCAAATTTACAATGGTGAGTGTTAGATATACATTCGAAAATTTTAAAATTTTGTAAGGAAGATCGTAATTTATCACTCAAGCAAAGCGCCGCCCCCCCCCCACCCCTCGTGGTGTGGGAAGGTTTTGGTTATTTCCTAAATTCAGGTTCGTTACTGGCCTGTAACAGATTAGCCTGTTTTTAGTTGTTCTTCTGTTTAGCTACTATTACTCCAGGAACTACGATCTTCCTTGCATGTCGTATCGGCAGAAATATGAGTAGGCTACTCAGTTCAGTAGTCCGTTGTGGCTGCTGGTTTATTAAAATAGATAAAAATACCATTTAATTATTTTGTGCTAATTTAACTTGGATCCCACTTGTTAAAATGCATGCCAAGAAAAGTTACGTGGATCCTTTTTTTCGTAAAAGTTGCATCCAGCTTTTACAAGCCATGAGACATGATTTTCTGTAAAACCCTTCGAATTTACTTAATGTTGTAAACGTGGACCGCCGAAAAACCTTCGTTTTGCTAAACGGAGAATTTTTTTTTTTCTTTGAGCGCCCAAATGCCTCGGCCGTTATCTGTTCCCCCCCCGCAAACAGAACACAAAAATTCCTTCTAGAAGTCATTCTACAGCATTTAGAAAAACGCACGAAACTGAAGCCGTAAAATTAAAGACGTGGGCCATCGCCGCGAGTAAAAATAAAACAGCACGTAATAAGGAGTTTAACTGCAAGCCATTTTCGTTGGCCACTTGACGCACGAGACGCCATTTTCGCCACTTGTAAAAATTTGTATTTACTTTTTATTTTCACTTAGGCATAAAGCCGAAAACATTAGTTTAGTGTTTTAGAGGAGGAGCCTCCTCTGCAAAGGTACTTAACCTCCTACTTAATTGTACAGACAACTTTGTGAGTGTGATATTTTTTATTATGTTGAACAGCTGCAACCTTTATGAAAAATTTCCACAGCGATCGTCGCATGTCCTTTAACTAAGATGTTATTTATTTTACTCAAACTTAAATGCGTTGTAGCATTCTCTGAGCTAATATATTAATTCTTTTTATGCATTCTTAATCTTTTGCCCCCAAAACGCTACCACTAGTCCAAAATATACAGACATCGGCAATCACCGGACACGAATTTTTGTGTATATATGCTTTGTTTTAATTCTCTACGAAACTTGACTGACCCATCCGAATGTTGCTACTAGCTTGCTCTGCTATTAAAAACCAAAAGATATTTATAAAAGATGTTTCCATGCAATCCGAAAGTCAAACTGTGCTTAAAAACTTCGAATCCACAAACCCCCCCCCCCCCCCCCCAGCCAAAACTAGTTGTGGTGTGTACACTGCAGTTTTCCGTTAAAGCTTATAAAATTTAATAGTAATACTTTATGTATTACCCAAACCAAAGTACTAAGCTTTAACCCGAGCCTATTCACGTTGCAAACATGTAAATATTCAATCCGTAGCCAATAATACAAAGTAAAGGCCTATTTCCCAATGTTCAATTGAGTAAAACTCAAAACAGGCCTGTCTTTTCCGTCTTACATGTCCCTACTTCTTCAAACGGCTCTGCACCCAAACCCTTTGCGATACCGACTTCTCCTCCCACTTTCCATTGTTCTCCAGGCCCTCAGCCAATCAGACCCCCGCAGCTATCCTCGACGTCCGCGCTTCCCCCCCTCTCCAGCATAAAAAGCCCCAACAGACCAGCTCAGTCAGCACAGCTCACAGATCTCTCAAGCTAGAAGGGTCACGCCGGTCGGGTGTGGAGATGTCACGTCCGGGATTGCCATGCCGGGCAAAATGGTAGTGGTTGTAAGTAAACTAGTTTAACTTTCGAAGTTTATCTTTAGGACGCCCCAATTCTAAATTTATAGTCTAACTTAAATTAACCTCTAGCTTGGAGTCTTTATGGTTGGCAAGCCTTATCGGCATTGCTGGTCTTTACCTCCATAATGGGAGAGTAGGCATCTCTTTCTAAAATGCCAGTTTCATTCTTTGTTCATTTTTCAAAAGTAAACAAAAGGACGGTTTGATCCTCGCGAGGAAAAATAACTGTGGGACGACTTGAAAACTACAGTTGTCAAATATAGTTGTAACTTAGCGGACGCGGTTCAGCTTGCTGGGTATTCCTGGATAGGAACCCAAGATAAAAATGCTTTTTCTTGTCTAAATTAAGTGTTTAGGAAACAACTTTGTTGTTCTTGTGTCAAAGTGAATTTCTAATGTAAATTCTTGAATTATTTGTTTTTGCAAACTTGCCAAAGCTGAACTAGTGAACTTAAATGTAAAAGTGTTTATTTTTTCATTCTGATGTTTTAAAATAAAAACCAAGAGTTTTTAAACCTCAGGTTCGTTCCCTAGTAAGATTAATTGTTTCTAGTGTAAATTATTATGTAGCCCATTTTAGCTTTATACTTCGTTTAAGCAATTAAATTAATCCACCGTTGGTGGCAGTGTATTACCGGAAGCATTAAGGTTAGGCCTAGAATAGGACACCGACGCTCCATCCCCCA
>JAHWFP010192106.1:139504-192080 GCA_023313725.1 Lithobius niger | reverse complement strand
CGTGAGAATTTGGAAGAGATTCGTGGACGACACCTATGCTGTGCTGAAGAAGAATAAGCTTAATGAGGTACTAACGAAGGTTAACAACTGGAGGCCGGGGATTGAAGTCACCATGGAGGAAGAAAAGGATGGCGCCTTGCCTTTTCTTGATGTCAAGGTGTGCAGACTGGAGGGAGGCCGAGTGTCGTATGAACCAAACAAGAAACCAATGGCTACCAGGAGAGGTATCCCCTACCGTTCGGGCCACCCAAAAGTACAACTGAAGGCCATTGCCCTCTATGAGCTTGTTCGGCTGGCCACAAACTCAAGCTGTGAGCATCTTGCCAACCACATCTTGAGGAGGCCAAAGGTAAATTCTTGAGCTTAGGGTACCCGGGTGGAATGATTAATGGACTTATGAAGAAAGCGAAAGCTGTAGCAAAAGCAGGGAAGAGAGAGAGAAGTAAAAGTGTAACCGCAAGTGATCCAACTTTGCATATAAAACCAAGAGTGACACTCACCTACCTTGAGGGAGTTAGTTGCCCAATTCAGCAAGAACTTAGAAAGAATGGCTTCAGAGCATTTATTAAGAACGAAGGAGGACTGGGCAAGAAGATACAAAGGAAGGGCCAACACCATGAGAATGAAAAAATGTTGCGACCGAAGGTGACCCAAAAAGCCAGGGATGAACAAGAACTAGCACGAGTACAAAACACCAGAGAAGGAGTGTATAGAGTACTGTGCAAGGACTGCAATGCCGTGTACATTGGCGAGACTAGAAAAGGAATACGAACGAGGCTCAGCCAACATATGGGGAATGTTAGAAATAAAGCTGTCGATAATGGCATTGCAGTCCATTGCACGGAAAGGCAGCATGATGTTGAGTGGGGTAAATCGGTGACACTGAATAAATCTAACTCGAAATGGGACAACCATTTAAGATGGCTTGAATCCATTGCGATTAAGATGCACGAAAACAGGCAGATCCCGCTTATGAATGTGCAAGGCCCTTCGTTTTCAAATGTTACACACCTGATTGGGAAAGACTTGCGAGGGAAGCTCGAAGTTGAATGGAAGATCGCATGTAAAGAACGGCCCGAGTGATACAGCGGGCAAGGGTGAACCAATCGACTGAATATAGCAGACAGCGGCAGTTTCGAATTCGAACAGTGTATTGGACTGAAAAACGAAATGTAAACAGAGTTCAAACTTACCTTTAAGGTGCCTGATGACGACTAGTTAGTAGTTGAAAATTTGCAGTTAGTGGACTATCTTCGTTGTGAAAGTGTGCGTTTTTGTGAGTCTCGTGTGACATTTTTCTATCAGCTTTGTATACTTACTTTGTTAACTGTTTAGCTTTAACTGTTCAGTTTTGTTAACTGTTAAATGTTGAATTGAGTTTTACAAGTTTGAAAAGTATCAGTTTTGTATACTTACTTTGTTAACTGTTTAACTTTAACTGTTCAGTTTTGTTAACTGTTAATGTTGAATTGAGTTTTACAAGTTTGAAAAGTATCAGCATTGTATACTTACTTTGTGAACTGTTTAGCTTTGGTAGCAGATTTGTTCAGATCTTTTAATAAAAATGGCCCTGTTAACTGTTTCTATTATAAAAATTGTTTAATGAATTTTGCAATTTCTAAAAGTAATAGCTTTGTATCTGCTTTTTACAGCTTTGTTCCGCTTTTTAACAAAAACATCAGCTGATTGCTTTATTAAAATTTTGATTGAATTTCACAAATAAAAAAAAATTAATTTTGTTTAATTTTCTTTTCCCCCTTATCCCCCTCTTCAACGTTCTATATCTGCTTTGTGAGCAGCTTTGTGAACAAAAATATCATCTTTGTTAAGTATTTGCATTATTAAAATATTTTTGGGTGGTATGTGTTTTGTACATTTCTAATAAATACCTGTCGGGCAACTTACTAGTCGGGCAAACATCACTGACGGGCAACTCACCTGTCGGGCAAACATCACTGTCGGGCAACAAACCTGTCGGGAAACTGGCGTCGGGCAAAAGTACTGTCGGGGAACCGAGTGTCGGGCAACAGTACCAGACCCCACTGCTGTTGGTGCCGAAACGTGGCCACAGCATCTCGACAATGTTTACAGTTTTCTCCTTGCTGTCAAGAAGGCCGGGTTAACGGTTAATGCCGGAAAATCGCAGGTCGCTTGTCACAAGGATATTTTCCTTGGCCATGAAGTTGGCAGTGGTTCTCGTACACCTGAGGTGAAGGTTTTGGCAGTAAAAAAGTTTGCCCTTCCTCAAACAAAAAAAGATGTCCGTTCCTTTTTAGGTTTGGTAGGATATTACCAGCGTTACATAAATCACTATAGATTTGTGCTTGTCTGACTGATGCTTTGAAAAAAGAGGTACCAGATCCCGTTTTATGGGATGAGTCTAAGCAAAAAGCTTTTGACACTCTAAAAAATGCCTTAGTGACGTTTCCTGTCCTAAGAACTCCCGACTTCAATCAAAACTTCATTTTGCAGTGTGACTGCTCCGAGCGTGGCATAGGCTGCCTGTTGTCCCAGGAGTACAATGAAGAAGAACAGCCCTGCTTTTACGTTTCACGTAAGCTCACAGCCAGGGAGCAAAATTACAGCACGACAGAGAAAGAATGTGCATGTTTGATTTGGTTAGTAGCCAAATTGCGTCCCTACATTTATGGGACAAAATTTGTCATTGAATCGGATTACAATCCGTTACATTGGCTCAAGCAAATGTCTGGCAAAAATCCCAGATTGCTTAGGTGGAGCCTTACCCTCCAAGATTATGACTACACCGTCCGGTACAAAGCTGGCAAGTTTCATTTAAACGCTGATACTCTCAGCCGTTATTTTGTAAAGGGTTAAACCATTGTATTTCAGTACTGTGCACCAACCCCCTTCCGTTGCCCTCCCAGCTTAGTTTGCTGGGTAAACACTGTTTTATTATTATTATAAACTGGTTATTTTTTATTTATTTTTTTAATATGTTATTTTATTACAAAAGAACGTTGGAGTTCATGCGCCTTACAGGCTTTTTAATTCTGAATTGTTTATTTTTAGGTGGTGACAATTCCTAGTTTGAGGATGCTTTTGTTTTTAGTACTTACCATAACCATACCTTGTTTTATATAACGATGTTTTTTAACCGTCTCATTTGTTCATCTGCCTTTTATTTTTTACTTGGGCCAATCCTACACCTCCTGTGTCCAACACGATTGGCGATGCCATCGGGGGCCTTAGAGCCCCTGGCAGGTCTAACCTTGGTGGTAAGGCATTCGTGTCCCCATACCTCATCCCCCTGACCTTCCCACGGCCAAATCTATATCTTTATATGATATTGTCTTCTGTTTTTAAATTGGGCTGGCTGTTAGTGATCCTAGGGTCCTTGCCTCATGCCTGACCTGTTGATATTGTAACAAACTGTTGTTTATTTATTTATTTATAAATTGACTGAAATTTTTAACTGCATATTTAATTTCGTTACGTGGTACGTTGTAGGGGCAACCACAACAAAGGGAACCTTCAGTTATTTCCCTTTTTGGACTTCACACCTAAATTTTAAGTGCCAATGTTTTCTCTTTTTATAATCATCACCGTCACCCTCTTGTGGGTGAATGTTTGTAAAAATTGAACGACACTAATTAAATATTCATTAGAAATGTTCTACGGGGGTTGCAACTTGTTCCCGGTTGGCCCTTCTTTAAGTTTTCTATGAAATGGCTTTAAAAACAGCTGTCTGTCTACCCCTCTGCGAAAAAGGTTAGCACTGTCGTTACAAGGTTGTTGCGTTTTTATCCTCAAACCTCCCAGAGTTGTATTGTTATGTTTAAGTTATGGGTCATACCTCAAACCCTTCAGAGTCCATTGAACTGTAAGCAAGTTGTTTGGTAACCTTAAACCATCCCAGTGGTATTAGTTACTGTTAAATAGAGCCGGTGTTCTTCTGCGTGTTCACAGAATATCCTTTTCTAAAAGTTATCGTAACCTAGGTTAAGGGTGGACGGCAAGGTGTTTTTGGCCGTCACACAGAAAAGAAAGATGCGGCAATTGGACATAATCCGGACTTGTACGAACGATTAAGCAGCGGGACGCCTCATTTGACAGTTTTCTTTTACAAAAACCATGACCTTGTACATTTAGTCAAACCTAGTGTTTTTCAAAATAGTGTTCTTTTAACTTGTAACTTTTAAAATTTACTAAAATTTTTCTAAGCCACAAAAACGTTAGTCCCCCAAAAAAATAAAACGGCAAAGTTAATATTTTTGTAAACAGTGTAATTTTATTTCATGTAAAACCGGATCCAGGGATAGGAACAAGTATCCCAAAAGGAGATGTATTTCTCACTTAGCAGTGATGTAATAAGGATTTATTGCTGTTATTATTGTTTTTACATGGCTTGGCAGTCTTAAGTTTTGGCATATCTTGTGTGCACTAACCTTTCTGTTTTAGCATTTATTTGGCATTCTACACGGATCCCAAATAAATTCCCCTGGTTGGGGGCGTGTAATGGTATTATGTGCTGCGGCATGATTGGAGAGGATACCCAGACTCCAAACATCAAAAACCTCAGGGAAGAACTCAGTTTTTCTGAAGCTCTTCAGGTTCTTCCCCCCCCCCCCCCCCGACCAGAATTCCTCATCTTTGGCTGGAAAATTCGACAAGAAGTTACCATCAGAATCGGCCAAACTTAGAACCTCTTAATAGCCACTCACTTGAACTTTATTCCTGTGAAAACAGCACATTAAATTTCCTTCTGGTTTGTCTACAGTATCACTAACAAAAAATCCCCAAACTAGGCCGTAGCGCTCAAACTTCCGGCCGCCGTAACTTCAAAATTCATGTACAGAAGTAATTACTCCTTTTTATTTTTGCAGGTATACAGCCTAAATACACTAGCTTAGTTGTGTTTTAGGAGGGGCTTCCTTTAAGGTACTTAACCTCACATACATGTAGGTACCGACTTGGTATGATATTTTTTATGTTGTTTGACCTTTTTAGTTTGATCTTTTGCCCCCGGATGACTACCTCTGCTTAGTCTTCCTTCAGCAACAATTTAAACGAACCCTAATTTTATTTGACGGAAATAGTAAAATGTTGACTCGACCGTGACTACCAACAATCCAAATGCAAAACAAACGATCTGTTCCTTCAATTAAATTGTTAAAGTCAAACTGTGCATTTCACTTCGTTCCCCCCCCCCCTCCTTCAATAGTTGCGATGCGTAATATCGTAGTTTGGACTGTTGCGTTTCCATCAATTCACCAAACCCTTCCAGAACTCTAAACCCTCAACGGTTCCAACGGTCCTGGATCCAGCCATTCAGAGCTCCTACGCTCCAGCCAATCAGCGAAAAAAACCCTGGTCTCTACCTTTTAAAGGCCCATTCAGATCGTTACACTTCCCTTTAAAGCCCTCACGTAGTACAGCTCGTTTTGGAACAAACACAAAATTCCCTCCTCCAAGCCTGCCTGCCTCTCTTGCCGCCAAAACGTGCAGTCGTCGCAGACGTCCGCCCCCTCCCTTCCCCATATATACCACTAGCCCTGCAGTCCCATCGTTAGCACAGCTCACATATCTTAAGACAAGTGGTGGTCATGGCCGGTCAGGAGTGGAGATGCCGCGTTCTGAAGGTTGCCATGCCGGGCAGAGGTAGTGGTCAGTATGTACTTTTAGGACCCCAATTCTAAATTTTATAGTTTAATTTTAACTTACCTCTTTGTTTTAAAATTTTACAGTGGAGTAAGTCAAACGGCATTTTCGGTCTTTACTAGCTGTAATGTCAGAGTGGTTCTCTTCCTAAAAACCAACGTTCCTTTGTTTATTTTAAACCACGTTTTAACTTAAACGGCAGACAGTGGCCCTTGAGGATTCGGGAGTCTTTTGCGAGAGATTTTTCTGTCTGGGTTAATTGTATAATTTAGCGGATGCGGTTATAAATTAACGGATTCTTCTGGAATTCAACCTACTTTTTCTATTCGAAAAGTGTATTAATGTAAAAAGCCCGTTGTTGCTTTTTGTTCTTGAATTTTCTAAGTGTAAAATTCGTTTGCTTTCACTGAAAGCCTTCTTGCTTTAATTTAAAGCTTTCGTTGTAACTAGTGACCAAAATGTAAAGTGCCTTTTTCATGTGTTGTGATTTTTATTAAAACCAAGAGTTTTTAAAACTTCAAGTACGGGTTCTAGTGTAGATTAATTGCTTGCGTTTAAATAACATGTAGCCCATTTTATTCTAAACCTCCTTAGCTTTTAAAAATTACCCACCGGTGGTGGTGGCAGCCTTAAAGACCAGGTAGATAGTTTCTGGTTAGACCTATTCATTTTTAAAATATGAAAGTATCTTCACTCCCTCCGGGATTGAGGCCCAACTGTTCTGTTGTACGCCATAATAGTCAGAAAGTAATTATTCAGTCATATCTACAAGCTGGATGTCAACCATAAGTGCGGAGACGTTACAAGCACCTAGCCCGTCGTAGCGTCCGCCGCTACATTATAGAGATACGAGCTTGAGGAGGTGGGTTTTTTTTTTTTTTGGCAAAGCTGTTTTTGTAGTTGTTTCTTTTTCCCCCTCAAATCGTACAAAATATGTTATTGGTGCTTGGTGCTGTATACCCAAAACGTGTGGTTAGGTGGGATTGATTGTGTGTGTGTGTGTGGGGGGGGGGGGGGGGACTAAATTTTTTATATATTACTTTTTAGAAAAAATAAGTGGGAAACGAATGTTTATTCAGTATTACGAGATAAAACAGGACGTCTGGCTCTTATCACTATTTGGTGGGTCTGAAAAAGAACCATATTTGTGCTTTCACAAAAGACTTTGTTTGGATCATCAGTCAAGCTCAGGGAGATTCTTCCAAAGCCAGATTTGTTGTTCTTGCATCCTATTTACGGTACAATATCTTACTCCAGTGTATTCTGCAGTAGCCTTTAATGAATCGTTCTTACGTTTCAAGGAAGGTGCTGTTGGAGAATACATCTTGCTGATTTCGACGCGCAACGATTAGAATTACTTCCCTGGCTTGACTGTTGATAGCTTTTCCTTGACGAAGTTTAGAACGTGGTGGAGTGGCCGCCACTTTTTTCAGCTCTGTCAGTGCGCCTTGCCAGTACAGCTTACTCGATAATTTGCGTTGCATCATGGGAGGACTCAAGAACGGACGCGACCATTATAGGTGGTTTTATCTTGTTGGTGGGTTAGGCGTAAGATTGGGCTTTCAAGCCTAAACCTTGCCCTTTGTAAACTTTGTCATAAACTTTATTGTATTTTGTTTGCAATAAAGTTTATTATTATTATACATAATAACTATTTAATTGGAGGTCCTCAATTTAGTACGCCACCTATGATGTTAAAATACTTAAAACTTTTGGTCGACTCCATTTCTGGTATTTAGGCCTCTGACTAAGGAGGTCCTTGACTAAAGAGGTTCCGACTTCCAAGGCTATAATTTCCTAGGGAGTTTACATTCTCCTACTAGATCTGTTTGTGAAACCTTATGTAAATAATTTTATGACCATTTTTAATTCGACGTGTCACACGTCGAATTAATGCGGTTGTGGCCAAAAAACGGGGGTAGCTGATTTACGTCATGACATCTCCTCAAAAACCAGACACATTTGTTCAATTCTGATTCGACGAAATTCAAGTATGCGGGTGGGTGACTTGCAGTGCGCCAGTACACAAGGTATTATGCTCTAGTTAATTTAGTTAGGGCGGTTTTAGTTCGCTAACCTCTAAAAAGGTCTCTGAGCGAAAAACCGTCGTCAAATAGTACATGATCAGTGGCTGACGTCAGCGCTTCCTCAGCGTAAAGGTGTGCGCTCAACACCGATCATACGAAAAATTGCGGCATGTAACTGCGCATTTCGGCAAGTCAGCTCTTCAACATTGCGGTCGGTTAGAGGCTATCGTGTACGTCGAGATGGCTCCTCTCTTATGGCGCAGAACAACACAAAGTGAGTCATCACTTACCTTTGCGGTGATCTGGATGGTACACCAAATTTCTATGATTGAATCTGGACGGTGAAATGACTGCGATGCTCGTATAAGACTTTTGCTGTTAATTACTGCGCCATCCTCGCTGCTTTTCGGGTGCGATATATTACAGTATTTTATTACGCGTATTTGTGGTGTTGTTTCCTATTGAACGAGTGAGCAAAGCGAATGATGTCCTGTTTTCACAGTGGCGGACTGGCCAGAGGGAAGGTGCGGGATATACCTGATGGCCTCTGACTTTCAGATTTTTTTTCAGATTTTGTTCCGTAACAGGAAGACTAACATGAGTTTTATTGGTTCGACATTAGTTTTAACCACAGCTTTAAAATTACAAATAATAATAAAGATAATTATAAAATGCTAGTAAAACAAGTACTTTGTATTGAGTAGTCTAACAAAAATTGGCCACATAAAATAGCAGTGTTATATTCAATGTGGACTTCGTCACAATTTTCGTGTGAATATTTTAACTTTTGTTAAGGCCACTTAAAAAAAGAAAGTTGGTTCTCGGACATCTTTCACATGAAATCCGTGCTGGCGGGCGGTATTTTATTTTTTATTTTGGATAAAATAAGAACACTGCCTCGTAATTCTACTTACCACATATCCATAACATTATTTAACGACAAGAATGGTAATTTTTATATTTTCATTTCTCACTAAGACCATTTTTGATCTGAAACTGCTACTTTTGCCGCGTCGTTTCTTTTTATTTCCTGTCAAAAAATCGGTGCGGGAGGGCCTGAGAACCAACTTTTATTTTTATAATGGCTTAATACACCTAAAAAGTGTAAATAAATTTAAAGTAGTCAACCTCACGTACCCTCAGCGCAATATGATTTCTCCTACCTCCCCCTCCCTCCACCAAATTACCTGCTAAATTTATGAAATATGGTGTTCGAAGATTTAAAAAATGTAAAAGTCTGATGAACAAGTATAACAGCTGGTCCGGGAAACTGTAAAACAACGAAGCTTTCAGTTTGTTTTTTTGTAAGAAAACCAATATCAGTGTTCGATGAAAACTTATTATCTGGTCAGTGATTGCGTCGTCGCACACAAGATTCTGGCTCATTTGCCGTATCATAGTAGCAAACGTTATGAGACAATTTTTTTTAATATAATGTGGATTATAGTAGATATTCTTCAGTACACCATTAATTTAGATTTTTTTAGTAGTGTCCTGTTGGTATGTCTGCCGTTCCAACTTCATACGTCAATTGCAGATATTTTTTATTCTACCATACGACACTTCGAATTACTAATGCAGTGTTAGTGCATCTTGTTTATTTATTAAAATGAAAATGAGTACCAGTCTTGTGGGTATGTATTAGTAATGTAAACTTATAATTTCGATGTATAGCTTGAAAGGTGACCTAGGAATTAAACAAATGACACGCCTTTTGTGCCCACTCAAAAACTTGTTAAAGACAGTATTTTACTTTTTGTTACCCTAAAAGGCTGAATTTGTTCACGTCTTCTATCGGAGGCCAACAAAGTAAACACAACTAAGCTTTTGGTATTATTAACCCTTTGCTGATGACACTTCCATAACTTCCTTAATGATTTTACTGACTCCATGGACAGTTTATATTTCTTGAAGACAATGAATGATTGTTGGCAAGATCACTGTAGGCAAATGGTAAGAGACTCCATTATTTTAAGTTTCATTGTTGTTGCTTTCATTGTTGATGTCTTCAGACCTTGCAAAGAAAATTCTTTGGTCCTCAGGCACGTGCTGGTCGAAAATGTCTTATTGGAAAGTATTGTTTTTTTGATAACTTTCTCAAAAAGTAACCGATTTTGACATTTGAACCATTAATTGTTTTATGGTGAGATTTCGAATCCTGCTACTTTCAGGTTGATAGCTTATAAGTTCTTAATTATTTAGCAAAAACCCACACATTGCATTGCATTGTAAAAGAGACATAGGAGGATTTTGCATGGAGCGTTGCATCTCCTTTAATCAACTGATGCCCCTTGTTACTTTACTTTTAACGCGGATATTTATTACGTAGATAAAGACAGGGTGAATTTTGAAATGCTTGTTTTTTGTTGCTTGGAAAATACTATACCTGTCAATATTTTGCATTATGTTCGTATGTCAAAGCAGACGACATCATTTACGCACCTCTCAAAACAGCGAAAACCAGTTTACAATTTTCACAAATTTTCGACAGCTTTGAAAAAATTAAAATAAATTAATAAAAAAATGATGTCGTCTGCTTTGAAATGTGAATCGATTGACTCTCAATGTAATCGCAGCCATTATGCTATATTTCGAGTATGTTCGTATGATGCTGCCTTTGCCTTGAGGATCTTAAGTTGCACCGATCCGGCCAGCTTGCTTACCAAACTGCGCATGCTCAGTCCTCCTTTAAAGACCTTGCTCGAAAGCATTGGCATCTTTTGTTCTTAAGCAACCTGTCAATACGGTCGCTCCTGCCTTCTTCCCCCTACACGGACTGCTGTTTCTTCTTACCGATTTTGGGTGACCATCTCCCGCTTCAACTCCGATCATTCATCCCGTCACGAATGCTTAATTCTCCACATTCTTGCTGGAAATTTTGTCTACGCATCCGTCCGTCCTGCCTCTTCACGCACCTCGTTGGCTCCAATCAACCATGGCATTCACATTCGCGTTTGCCTGATAGGACCTACACATCGCTAATAAATTCTGTGTGCTTTGGCTTGCAAATTATGTTGCACTCGTTTGCTATGGCACTCGCTTTCGCCTATCTAGGACTCAAAGAAGAAACCCTGCGTCTCTTTTTGCATCTTGCGATGCACTCGTTTGCCACTGCATTTGCAGTTCCGACAGCCTCAAGCATCTTAAGACGACACCTGGGGTCCCTTTGCTTACAACATTGGCTACAGTCCACAAAGGAATTCGGATTCGCCGGTTCTGGCCCCACTCGGTAAGAAGAAAACTTGCGGCCTTTGGCTTGCGATTTGCAGTGCACTCGTTTGCCTTCTCTTTCGTCTGATCCAGACCCACACATCACTAAGAAGAAACCCAGCGTCCTTTGGCTTGTTACTTGTGAACCGGTTTGTGGTTTGCCACACTCGTGTGCCACGGCATTTACATTCGCATTCGTCTGATCCAGACCCACACGTCACTAAGAAGAAACCAAGCGTCCTTTGGCATGTGACTTGTGAATCGGTTTGCCGCACTTATTTACCACAACATTTGCATTCGCTAAATGGATTCTGACATCTTTGATCACCAACTTGGTTGGTTTCACCATCTGGCATGTGCATTGCATTCCATCCGAATTGGAAAACCGATGCACCAAAAAGACCCTGACGTCCCTCTGGATCTCAATCTTCTGCCATGGCATTTGTATTAGCATTCGCTAACTGAAATTCGACTGAAGTTTCAACGAAGATTCAAGAAAACCCACTCATCGAGTGAAAAACCAGACAATGATGAAGTCGACTCAACTGCTCGTCTCACACGTGGCCAATCCCACGTTTTGAGTGAAGTTTCAAGACGAATGGTGTCTCAATACCTCTGCTCATCTCGATCGTGGGCAGTCTACTGCTCATGTACCGAGTGAAACATCAGATGGTGTAAAGGAGGTACCCTTCAAACTAGATTGGATAGGATACCCGGCTCCAACCATCAAAAACTCGGGGAACTAATTTTGAACTTTGCCACAAAACACGCAAAACAGCGCTGGCCAAATAGGCCTAAACTGGAAAAACCGGACACTCTTTTTTAACACCATTATTTTTCTACTGGACAGAATCGACCCCAAACTTTCACTAAATCCAAGCCTGTATTTTTATCTACGTTTTTGGCGAAACGAATTGTGCTATGTATTACCAATCTTTTTTTAAGATAACTTTGTGTCCTCTAAAACTCGACGCTGACGCAACTCAACTTCCAGTCGACCAGTAATGTAAATATTGTATATTTTTACTTATAGTTTTCTTGGGCATAAAGCCCCAGATGAGTGTGTTAGGTTATTTAAGGGTTATGCAAGGTCCACGCCCAAACTACTCTTGTAAATTGATTTCTTGTGGTTAAAATTCGTGTTTTTGCTACGAAAAATCGAAATGCAGTTTCAGTTTCAACTTTTAAAAACTTTACTATTAATTTAAACCCAACCTCAGTTCGTGCATACACCTATATTTTTGTCTTTATTTACAAATGTTGAATCACTGGCTAGTAACCCATTCCATAGACTCCCATGGCTTCAAAAAAGTCTTTCTTCTATTGATCTGCCTTTTCTCTACCGAGCTTGAACCATGCCTAACTGATTCAATACAAATGTAAAATAGCATGCTGGAGATTGACGATTGCTCCTCCTCTTTTGGCCGAATTCCTTCACTTTGAGCCACTCGCAACCAAGCAGCTCCCTCCCAGCCTGTCTAATCCTGCTCCATTTCTACTTGAGATCCACTCTGGCAGAACTCCATGGTAGCTGCAAGCGATGGGGCTTAGCTCCCAACAAGCACAGTTCTACCTCCCAGACCGAAAATTTCTCTTCCTGCCTGCCTGTCGCTAAGTTAACAGTTCGGTCCGCGGTTTGCCTAGCAAAAGCCCACCCCACTAAGAAAAGTGCAGCCGTCTGATCTCTAGCAAAGCTGAAGACATAAGCCAGCGGTTACTGGGCCAGTCAGGTTGTAGAGATGTTGCCTCCAAGCATGATTGCCATGCCAGGCAAAGGTTGTGGTAATTATTAGTTTAGAGTTAGAATTATTTTATTTTGGAACTCCATTCTAAATTGATAGTCTAAAAACTTGAACTTTAATTTTTACTTTTCTGGCTTAGGATTAATTTATGGGGGACATAGGCGTCAGCAAATTCGGTCTAGATCTCGCCATAAATTTGATAGTTTTAAGGTCCCTTACTAATGTAAAGAAGGCAGAGTTCTTCACTTGATTTGAGAGGCGACCTCGACTCAAAACATAAAAAAACTGAGGGAAATTCTAGTTTACGGCAACAAACAGTTTTATTTTCTTAGCGCTCCAGCACTCAAGACCTCAGTCTTTCCACACGAACTTTATCTACATTTCCACGGAAACAGATCCTGAAAATTCAACCTAGAAAGTAATCTACAGCAGTTAGAAAAACCTTACAAACTGAGCCGTAACGCACACAACGCCTGAGACGCCATTATTCAACTTCCGTAAAAATTTTACTTATTTTTCTTTTACTCCTTTTCGGCATAAAGCAACATACACTAGTTTAGTGTTTTATTAGGAGGGGCTTCCTCTACGAAGGTACTTAACCTCATTTGAATGTACAGACACCCTATGTTTGATATTTTGTAAGTTTATTTAAGGTGACGATTTTGAATGCATTTGAGAAATTTCCATCCTTCAAAACCAATTATCTGCGGCTGCAAATAATGCTACATTCAGTTGAATGCGTTATAGCATTTGGTTAAACTAAGCTGGTAGATTTAACCTTTTCTTTTTATAATAACGTAATCTTTTGCATCACCACTACCGGAGCTTAAGGCAACAGTTGCTTCGAATTTTACCGGACACGGTTTTGTTGTAAATAAATTCTCGTGCACTCCAACTGTAGCTACCATTCCCAAGGTAAACAAAACTGGCTTTCATTCTATTAATCCGATTCAATAGATCTGAGCTATCCTTCTGTTAAAAAACCAAAGTTTGAACAATTCTTCAAGTTCCCCCCCCCCTCCACTTAGTAGCGATGTGTAACATCGTTGTTTTCCCATTTAAAATGCTTGTTTAATTTAGCAGCAATGGTTCTCCCATTGTAAAAGCCACACTACAAGCTTTTAAATCCATTTATTTTATTTTATAATAGTGCATTGGCCAAATCCGAATGTTCCTTTGTATTGCACTCAAACTGGCCTGTTTTCCCATGCCCCAGTCGCTCCATTCTGCTCGGCGCCCAAATCCTTTGCTCTGCCGACTTCTCCTCCCAATTTCCATTGTTCTCCTGGCCCTCCACCAATCAGACCCCCGTAGCTCTCCTCGGCGTCTACCCTTTGGTCGCGAGCATCCGGCCTGCTAGCATAAAAAGGCCCCACAGCCCTCCATCCAGAGCACACGCTCATCAGATCTCACGCCAGAGGTAGCTATGCAAGTCGGTAACAGATGTCCCTGTCCGAATGTTGCCATGCCGGGCAAAGGTAGTGGTTCGTATGGACTAGTGTTAGTTTAGAAAATTTAACTTTTGGACTTTTAATTCAAAATTTATAGTTTTAAACTTAACATCAACCTAAAAGTTTGAAAATTATGGGAGGTCACGCCATCAGCTTTTCTGGTCCCCCACCCCCATAACGTCAGGGTTCACAGTCCCTTCCTAAAAACCAGCTTTATTTTTACCGTGTTTATTATTATGAACTTAATCTAAACACTAAATAATCTGAACGATACCTTATATTTGCTGAAGCCGCGACCCAAATTAAGTAAATTCTGACGGATTGGAAGATTTTATCTTAGGTCGGACTTAAGAAACATAGTCTTGGACTATTTTGTGTAATTCTTGAGGTTTGCACTTAATAGAGGGTTCTGGATTGAACCCACAAAACATTTTCTAATCGAAATTGTAACTTGAAACTCTGTGAAATTTAATGTAAGTTCCTGTTGAATTTTTATTGTAAATTCTCGTTGCTTTTATTTAAAGCCTTCTTGTAAATGCTAGTTTGTCGAAATGTAATACTTGTTTATATTTTATCCACATTTTAATAAAACCAAGAGTTTTTAAAACGGTACTGATTCTAGTAGGGTGATTAATTGCTAGAGTTAATTAGAAAAATACTTATTATTTAATCTCAGGGCTGCAATTAAAACACCCACCTGGTTGCAGCGAATACCCCCCTTTAAAGTTACTTAGTTAGCCTACGAAATTAGGACCATGACGCTCTATTACCCATATTGGGCCAGTAGTTCAAGTGTGCTGTTTCCTGAAAAGTAAAAACTGCCACCCAGACAAGTAATTTAAAGGTCAAAACCATCTTGATGTAGGCGAGGCTACAAGCACCTCGACAGTCGTTGCTTCGGCCGCTACAACTTGGTGGCAGCGGTGGGATGAACAGGTACTGTTCCTTCAAGCGTTTTCCTCCTGCCATGCTACTACAGTTGAACAATTCTTCAATCTGTTAATCGCAACTCAGACGAGAGTTGCAAGAAGAAGATGTCAGTGACTCAGTCAAAATGGTCACCCAAAACAGACGTCTGCATTGCCGCCAAAATCAATGCGCCCAAAACTCCCCAGCAACAAAGCCATTCCTGGAGCCTGACGACTGGAACTGCAGCTTCACCGAGTAGAAACCTGCCCAGCCGAGATGTCCACATCAACCCGTAACCTGTGAGGAGAAGCTGGCCGTCAAAGGGCGCGGAGCTCCTGTGCAGACAACTGTGATTCATGGATACGCCAACCATCGTTACAGTGCAGTGATCCACAAACGTTCAACTTCAATGCCAGTGGCATAAGTGTCTTCAATCGACGGTGGGCGATTGGAGCAACTGACAGCACAGCCCAGCGATTGTGCAAATTTGGGTAAGTGAGCATAGGATATGCTTTGGCCTGCCAACCCTAGTGTTGTAGTTAAGAGCATTTCATGTATTTTAATTATTCATACACCAAAGCTAAGGGTCGTAAAAAGTGAATCTATTGCTAAAACTTACTAGATTGGGATGAGAAACGTTTAAATTCATGCTCAGTTCCAACTTAAAGGTTTAAATTAATTTGCAGATGCATTTTAATTCTGCATTTCATTTATACAAGCTGTATTTTTTAATTTAACGCAAGAATTTCCTAAAATGGCTACTTTTGACGAAATTGTATAGGGTCTTCAAAACAAGGACTTCAAGAAAGCCTGTTTGAACTTTGGTTTAGCAGTAAGTGAATCGAAACAAATATCACTAAAAAGTTTACGTGATGCAGTTGACGATAACAAAGTTTCTTTAACTGAGCTTGCTGACACTCTAGAAAGTGCAATTGAAAGACGAGACTTTAAACTAAGAAAGAAATTGCTTTAAAGGAAAATGAATTATTCTTAAAGGCAGAAAAATTAAAGTTAGAAGCTTTAAAAATTGCTGACGCTGACAAACGTAGAGCACATGAACTTGCATTAATCGATCAAGAGGCACAAATTTGTGACCGTGAAGCTCGATTAAAGGAGCAGAAAGCGCTAACTAGAGAACGCTCTTGCGCTCAAGAGCTACAACTTAATGTTAACTCCAGTGGTACAGTAACGCCTACCTCACCTAGAAATCCAGTGAGTAAATCCGGTAAAATCTCCGATGTTGTAAGGTTAGTAAATAAGTGGACTCCCAAGTCAGAGATTAACAGTTTCCTTAAAAAGTTTTGAAAGAACAATGTTAACGCAAAAGATCCCTAAGGACGAGTGGGTAGTTGGATTACAACTACTTTTAAGAGAAGTGTTAATTAAAGTTTGTGATCAGCTCCAAGAGGCTAAACTTCTTGACAGGTTTGTGCTAACCAAAGAGTCGGTCCAAACCTTGTTTCATTCCCTCGAAAAAGAACCGGAACAGTTGTTCCACGATTATGCATTTGAACTGGAAACCCTGTTTTCCCGTTGGGTATCACTAGCTAAACTTAATCAGAGCTATGATAAACTTGTTAATTTGGTTCTCCTTGAACAATTCATGAAAGCCTGCCCCGTTGCACTCCGCAAATGGCTCCCAGACCAAATTAAAACTGGTACATTAGCCGAGGCAGCAAAACTCTGTGATGAGTTCACAACTCGCAACAAACAATTGCAGTTGAAGTTTCTTTGAAAACTAACAAGACACAACCTAGTGTTCAACCGTCTAGTAACGCTGCTAAAGCATCGTCTAGTCATAGGGGTGGTAACAGAAATTACCATACTGCAGCTAAACCGGCTGGTACTGCAGCGCCCTTACCGGACTCCACTAGTGGGGATTCGGCCAGCAGTAACAACAACGGCTCTTCCAACCGTGTATTTGACAGGCGACGTGCGCCTACACCAAATGATGGCACGCGCTTCTATTGTAAAAAAGCCGGCCACAAACGCATCGAATGTCGTTTGCGTATTGCCCAAGAAAAAGCTGATGCGACAGCAGCAGCAGAATGCAATTTTGTTAGCAACGTTCCTCCCGAAATTGTCTTGTCCAAACATATACATGAATGGTCAGTAAATGGAACAAAGTGTTTAGTGTTGAGAGACACAGGGTCCTCTCACGATGCAATTGCCAGAGAACTTGTACAGCCTGAGCAATTCACGGGTGAATACACCCATTGTTCAAATGCTCTTACAGAGCAAACTACCGCTCATGCAATCGCCATGATAGAAGTTCAAACCCTGTATGGGCCTTTAAAAACAAGGCTTTGCTCAGATCACATGGGACCACACTTCCAAATGCTTTTGGGTGTTCCCTCCCAGACGGTTTTGGAGGAGAAGGGTTTAAAATCTTTACCCCAGTATTGTATTGCTGTTACACGTTCACAAACTCGTGTGGACCAACAACTCCTGATATTGAAACCCAATTATCGCGAGATCGATTCTGCCAGTGAAGAGGATACAGACAGTGAATCTGAACAACGTGTGGTTGCTCCACCGGAAACTACGCAAGGTTTTGTTAATCCTAAACTCGACAGTTTACATGAAGCAATTCTTGGCCCCCAAACAGAACAGTTCTCTGAATTGTTAAATATTAACAAAACTGAATTTGCTAAGTTACAATCAAATTGCCCAACTTTACTAACTGCTGGAAGGCTGCCGAGATTCCCATCGAGCAGCTAGATGAGAACAAACAGTTCTTCATCGAGAAAGGATTGCTTTTTCGCAAGCCCTTTAGTCCTTTAGGCAAGCCAGTAATCAAGAACCAACTAGTGCTTCCTAAAGAGTGTAGGAGTTTTGTCTTAAACACTGCATGCAAATGCATGGGCTGGGCATCTAGGCCGGGCCAAAACGAAGGACAGAGTGTTGCCGAACTTCTATTGGCCCCATTGTTTTACAGATATCGAAAACTATGTCTCAACGTGTCTGACTTGCCAAAAAATGGCAAAACGGGGCAAAAATTTGTTACTCTCATGGTGCTAGTGCCCATGAATGGTGAGCCCTTCAACAGGTATATCATTGATATCATAGGGCCCATCAAGCCTACTAGTAAGGCTGGGTACAAGTACATTTTCTCTGCTTGACCCTGCAGCCAAATTCCCTAAAAGAGGCAAACAGACAGAATGTCGTGGATGCACTCCTTGTAATCTTTTCTCGACTAGGATATCCCAGTGAGCTCCAGTCTGACCTGGGCTTAGGTTTCATTTCAGAACTCACAACTTTGTTTCTAGAAAAATGTGGGATAAAGTGTGTGAACTCTATTGTGAACCACCCACAGAGTAACAGTGTGGAACGCTTCCACCGCACGCTCAAAGCAGTGCTGCGAGTGGTTTGTTATGAACATCCCCATGACTGGGAACGATGTCTTCGAGGTTCCATGTTTGCCCTGAGAACTGCTCCACATGAGAGCACAGGCTTTACTCCAGCTGAGTTAGTCTATGGTCGAAACCTCAAAGGCCCACTGGAGCTTGTAAAAAGCCAATGGATAGAACCGGACATTCATCCCTCCGTCCTGGAGTACATCCTGGACTTGCTCCAGAGATTCCGTTACTCATTGGAACTCTCACTTGAAAACATTGTAAAAAGTCAAGTAAAAAATAAATCTTACTATGACATTAAGGCAGTTGAACGGAAGTTCAAAGTTGGTGATAAAGTCCCTAAAACCCGCTAGAGCCAATAAATTAGAGATTTATTGGGACGGCCCTTGCGAAATATTGAAGTGGTTATCTGACACCAACTATCTTATAAAAAAAATCGTTTGGTTTGCAAAAGGAAACCGTGTACCATATAAACCTTCTGAAACCCTATCTGCCTAGGGAAGGTGCCAGTAATTTTGAACAAGATTTATATCACAAGGACCATGTCTGGACTGGCCAGCCTGGTGATGGTCACCTCCCTTCTAAAGAAGCCATGGTTGCAGAAGAACGATCTACTGACTGTTGTAACGGCGGACGCTACGACTGCTTAGGTGCTTGTAACGCCTCCGGTTTCCCTGGTGTTCATGGAGTTTCAGTCTAAGGTTCTACGGTGTTACGACGACTTTTTACGGTATAAGCACAACTTTGGGCTACAGTCCCAGCATGGGGGATGGAGTGCCGGGTCCTAATTGAAGGGGCCTAACCTTAATACTGTTGGTAATCGCGGCCACCAACGGTGGATTTAACTGTTTAAAATAGCTAATATTAAATGATGGGCTACATATTTATTTGACACTAAAAACAATCAATCAGTCTAGCAAACGAACTGAAGCTTAAAACTCCTGGTTTTATTTAGGCAACAGAGGATAAAAGAAACACTTTACATCATAGTTTGCTTCTAAAAGCTTTTGTCATTAAAAGCAACAAGTTTGGAATATACAAGTTAGTAATCCACAAGAATTCAGACAAACTACACTTGTGTTTGAATAAAGTTTAAATTTTCACATTAGAAAAAGTAATACCAGGTGCTCCCGGAGACACCCGCAAGACTAAACAGCCGCAACTGATTAAAGTCTATCTGACAGTATGTTTCATACACGATCAACCGTCCACTGTTATGTTTCTAAGTTTTCCAAGTACAAAAGATCAACATTCCTTAGTTCCCGCAGAAACTGTTCTAAGACATAAAAAGCCCTGTAATTTTATACTTAGGCATCAGTATTTTTCCTTTGACTTCCACAAAGATCAAACCGTCAGTTTAAATTAAAATTCCATTTAAAGTAAACTAGAAAAATTGGTTTTCAGTAAGAGAACCACTCTGACGTTATGGGGTGAGAGAACCTAATATGCCGCTTAAGGCATCACCACCATAATTTTCTCTAAGCTAGAGGTTAAGTTTACGAATTTAAACTATGAATTTAGAATATGGGGGGTCCTAAACTAAACTTTTAAAAGCTAAACTACAACATACGAACCACTACCATTTTGCCCGGCATGGCATCCCACGGACATGGCGTCTCCACTCCCGACGGGCGTGACCCTTCTAGCTTGAGAGATCTGTGAGCTGTGCTTGGGGGTGGGGGTTTTTATGCTCGAAACTGGAAGTTCGCGCGGACGGGCAGGAGAGCTGCGGGGGTCTGGTTGGCTGAGGGCCTTGAGAACAATAGAAAGTGGGAGGAGAAGTCGGTTGAACAAAGGGACTGGGTGCAGAGCCGTTTGAAGGAGTAGGGACATGTAAAGATAGGCCTTTTGAGTTTTATTCAAGTGAACTTTGGGAAATAGGCCTTTACTTTGTATTATTGGCTATGGATTGAATATTTACATGTTTGCAACGTGAATAGGCTCTTGTTAAAGCTTAAGACTTGGGTTTGGGTAATGCATAAAGCATTACTATTAATTTTAATAAGCTTTAACTGAAAACTGCAGTGTTATACACCACAACTAGTTTTGGCTGGGGGGGGGGGGGGATTGAGGATTCGATGTTTTTTTGCACGGTTTGACTTTCGGATTGCGTTGGAACAGATCTTTTATAGTAGCATTTGGATGGGTCCAGTCGGGTTTAGAGGAGAACTAAAACAAACATATGCCCTAAAATTCGTCTCTGGTAGAATGCCAATGTCGAATTACTTTGGACTAATGGTAGCGTTTCTGGGGGTAAAAGATTATTATAAAAGTGTAAATGCGGTTAAAATAAACTAGCTCAGTTGAATGCTATAACGCATTAAGTTAATTGGAAAGATTAACGTTAAAGTTTAAAAGACAATCTATCGTTGTGGAAATTTTTCATAAGGATTGCGGCCGACAAACACAATAAAAAATATCACACTTGAAATTGTTGTCTGTACATGTATGGGAGGTTAAGTACCTTCGTAGAGGAAGCCCCTCCTAATGTACAACTAAGCTAGTGTGTGTGGGCTTTCTGCCCGAAAATAGAAACAATAAAATCGAAATACATAATACAAGTCTTCAATAATGGCGGCCATGATGAAGGGGCGCTGCGGTTGGTTTTGGATGATTTTCAAATGTAGATTTGAGGATCTCCTGGATGGAGAGTTCGGTTTTGTGCTTCCCCAAAAGGTAGGTATTATTGCAGGCTATTAAATGGTGAAGAGTTTGACCGATTCTGTCCATTATTAAAAAAATAGCGAGATTTACACAATCGAGGCATTTGGGCACTCAAAGAAAAAAAATTTGCTCGTTTGGCAAAACGAGTGTTTCTAGTCGTCGGTAGAAAATTTCTACTACCTGTAAATTTAATTGCATTCAGTTCCTGAGTGCTCTTTAGTTGCTTGAGGTTTTTTCGCTCTCCAGATACGACCAGTGCGCAACCCCACTGCGCATGCGTCAATGCGCAGCCCTCCTATAAAACGTGACCGGCGCGACGGTCGGCCATCACTTTCCTCAAGCTCTCGTCGAAGACGGATCGCCTCTCCAGCTGCATCAGCCCACCGAAAGTGCCCGACGTTCGCCGAAAGTCTCCAAGTTTGCTAAACAACCAAGCAAAGAAGACCTTCCCCACAACCTTCACCGCAAGTTCAAGGGAAGAGGACCTTCACAAGCTTTCGCCGAACGTAGCAAGCCTTCACCGAACGCAAGCAAGCTTTCGCCGAACGTAGCAAGCCTTCGCCGAACGCTCAGCCTTCGCCTTCGTCGAACACAAGCAAGCTTTCGCCGAACGTAGCAAGCCTTCGCCGAATGCTCAGCCTTCGTCGAACGCAAGCTAGCTTTCGCCGAACGTAGCAAGCCTCGCCGAACGCTCATCCTTCGCCGAACGCAAGCAAGCTTTCGCCGAACGTAAACAAGCCTTCGCTGTACGCACAGCCTTCGCCGAACGCAGCACGCCTTCGCCGAACACACAACCTTCGCCGAACGCATCAAGCCTTCGCCGAACGTATGCACAGCGTTCGCCGAACGCACTACTCTCACTGAAAGCAGCAAGCCTTCGCCGAACGTGCAACCTTCACTGAACTTTCGCCGAACGTAATATACCCTCCTGGTCGACCTTTTTCATCGCCTCCGGCTACCCCTGTCCCTGTAGACCCCAGCATCGTTGTCTTACCATCGCCCACACAACCATCAACGTCTGATGTTCCACTCATCTCTACAGCTTCACCCGTTCCATGTGGCCAACGTCTACAGTCATCATTGTCTTCTTCCCCTGAACCTTCACTACATGATCACAGACCCTTGGACCTCTCATCTGCTGCCTCACGTCAACCTAGTCATCACCAAGATGTACTTTCCCCTGATGAAATCCATCGACTTTTACACCGTGCCAAAAAGGAATTTTCATACAAGACTGGATCCAACCCTGCCCCCTCCACGCATAAAGCTTCTTATGTACGTGACTGGATTGCATCCTCTGACAATGACTCTCACAAGCGGAAATCAACCACCCCTACTTCACCTTTATCAAGTAAGAGAAGACGCACTTCCTCTTCACACAACCTTCAGACCCTGCTCAATGCTGTCCTGCGCCCTGATGACGGTCTTGATTCAGCAGCTGTACTCGCCACACACCACCGCAATCAACCACAAGTAAATTTCGAGCGTCAACCACTCGACCCATATGATGACTCCTTTCAAGGAGACACAGATTGCTCAACCATCCCGATTTTTGACCTTCTCAAAGCTGTGGAGACCATCATCCCAGACAACTACCTCTACAAGCCCGACCCGACCCCGACTTCTAGGGTAAACCGTGGACTAACAACAGGCTTTGGCTTTGGACTAAGGGAAAGAAACAACAAGCAACGTGCCCGAATCGGCCCATCCACCACGCTTCTCACCACCTTACTCAGGACCGACGGATCCTTACTAGGCAAAGGAGAACCCTTGCAATTAGACAAAGAGCCACCACCTCCCCGCCCCGGCCGTGAATCATGGTTTTTCCAATCCTCTGGCGACGGCGCTGCAAACCCAAGACAGTTGAAACCTATCATCAATCGGAATTCCTTGCAACCGAAGCAAAAATGGATTTCGGAACCGTCATGTTCATCCCAAAACGAGCCGAAGTTCCTAGTGCTGTTCTCAAAGAAAACGACAGAATCCTTCGCCTTGGCCTCCGTGCCGCCTCTCAAGCTGACGTCCTTGCCACTGCCATTAACGCTCTATGCGAGAGACTCGCAGTTGAATCCAGCAAACGTGACATCAACCATCTTCATCTGCTGATCTCTGAATTGTTAAAGAAATTGTCCTTCGCCACCTTTCACAGTTTCAACTGGTTCACCAGGGCTCTGTTCAACTCTACCTTACTTCTACGGGACATCGCTCTTAGCACCACAACCAACTTAAACACCTCAACCAAGCATGCCCTTCGCAACCTTTCTCTTCACGAAACCGAAACACTCTTCAGAGGATTAGTCACATCTCTGGCACCTCATCTGGACATTTCACGAAAACCTAAACCTAAACCAGCTTCTAGCCACCCCTTTCGGAAAGCTCAACACAACCTGAACACAGCTGTCCTTCCTCCAAAACAGTCTGTCAAAACTCAGTCCAAACCCTCCCACGACAACAACTCACACTCCTTTCGTGACAACAACCAATCCTTTCGTAGAAGCAACCAAACCAACAAAAGGATACAACGCAGCTCCACACCTGACAATCGCAGCAGATACTCCGCATCTTCCAGAAACAAATCCCATCGACGCCAATGACTATATCCACCACAGACCTGTAGGCGGTCGTCTCCGATTTTTCAGTCAAGCCTGGGAACGTATCACATCCGACACCACAGTTCTATCCATAATCTCTCATGGCTTTCGTCCCTCATTCATAAATAATCCTCGCCTTCGAACTTCCCTTCCCTGGGAATTCGCAACAAGACCTTCAGACACCCTCACTTCAGAAATCGATACGCTTCTCGCAAAAAAAGCCATTCGCATCTGCCCAGATCACTCCAAACCTGGCTTTTACAGCTCCATCTTCCTCAGGCCAAAGAAGTCAGGTGGAAACAGAATGATCTTCAACCTAAAGCCACTGAATCATTTCATGCACAACAACCATTTCAAAATAGAAACCCTCGAAACCATCCGACTCTCCCTAAATGGTCTATTGGACCATCTCAATAGACCTGGAGGATGCCTATCTTCATATCCCACTCCATCCAGCATCTCTTCACTACTTCCGCTTTCTCTATCAAGAAACAGTTTACGAATTCCAAAGTCTACCAATTTGGCCTAAATGCTGCTCCTTGGATCTTCACATCCATCCTGAAACCCGTTCTCGGCCACCTCCATCGCCACCAAATCACTGCCAATGCCTTCCTGGACGACTGGCTCCTCAACAACCCAAATCCCCAACAACTCATTCGAAACAGAATGTTCACAATCCGATTCCTCCACAGCCTTGGATTGGGGATCAACTGGAAGAAGTCAAGACTAACACCTTCCCAGCAATTCACCTTCCTAGGAGTAGATTTCAACTTAATCGAAAGCACTGTCACCCCCTCATCAGAACGGAAAACCGACCTACTCTCACACGGACTGAAACTACAGAAGTCAACCTCCCACACTCTCAGAACTCTGAACTCCTTCATCGGGAAACTCGACTCTATGGCAAACCTCCTCCCGTACGGCAGGTGGATGACTCGCCCCTTCCACCATTACCGAATCGACCACTGGGACACTTGTCACCCGACATCCAGGACAACCTTACCTACAAACGAAGATTTCCCATGGGAATGCCTACATTGGTGGATGAACGAAGCCAACCTCGCCAAAACCGTACCCCTCCACGAACCCACCCCAGACCTCCTGCTTCTCACGGATGGCTCCTTAACAGGATGGGGTGCCCACCTCCAGGATCACGAGATTGCCGGCATCTGGCCCCCAAACACTTCGGATCACATCAACATTCTCGAAATGAAAGCCATCTACAACGCCCTCGACCATTTTCGGCACCTTGTAACAGACAAAATAGTCCAAGTCCAGGCAGACAACACCACAGCCGTTGCCTACATTCGCAAGGAAGGTGGAACTTGTTCTCGAACCCTACACCAAATCACCTCAGCCATCTTCCAACTTTGCCAAGAACTCAACACATCCATTCAATCTCTTCACATCCCAGGAAACCGGAATGTTATTGTGGATGCCCTATCTCGCAACAAGCCACCTTCAGGGGAATGGACCCTAAAGACATCAATTTGCGAATATCTCTTCAACATCTAGGGGAAACCCATGATCGACCTATTCGCCACGAGGCACAATGCCAAACTTCTCCATTTTATCAGCCCGATCCCGGACAGCAAAGCCTGCGCCGTCGACGCTCTAACTTTCCCATGGAAGAACCTTTACGCCTACCTCTTCCCACCCTTCAAACTTCTCCCAACCATTCTCACGAAGATCGAACAGACTCCTGGGATCTTCCTACTAATCGCACCGAACTGGCCTGCAGCCCCGTGGTTCCCTCAACTTCTGAACCTCCTCATAGATCTCCCAAGGAAACTTCCACACTGTCCAGACCTCCTCTCACAACAGAAAGGAACCAAATTCCACCCGAACTCCAAGACCTTACATCTGCACGGGTGGCTACTATCATCAAGCTCATCAAAGAGGCTGGAATTTTCGAAGAACAGGCCACCAGAATCGCCAGCAAGGCTCTACGAAACTACCAACAAACTATATAACGGACACTGGGAACGCTGGTTTCATTGGTGTAAGCGAAAGAAAGTTAATCCAATCAATCCCCCTATTAAACAACTCTTAGCATTTTTCGATGACCTCTTCAAAGACAACCTCAAAGGATCCACCATTCTGGTCTACAGATCCGCACTAAACACCGTTTTCAAAGCCGCAGGAAATTGACACCTTCTTGAAGACTACCGGATCACTTCCCTTCTCAGATCCTACGAAAATGAACGTCCCTCCGTGTATCAGAAATTCCCGAGATGGGATCTCCCTCTGGTCTTAGAATCTCTAACCAAGGAACCCTACGAACCTATTCAAACCTACCACATTAATCACTTAACCCGGAAGGCTGTATTCCTCACATCTCTTGCAGCAAGTCTACGAACCAGCGAAATGCAGGCTCTCTCTCAAACGACCCAGCCTACTGCTTCTTCTTTGACAACTCCAGGTTCATCCACCTCAGACCACGACCTCACTTCCGTGCCAAAACTCAAAAACCTTCCGAATCCTCCAAACCGATAATCATTCTGGCATTAACAAACATCTACAACGAAGAACCGGAAAGAACACTTTGCCCCGTCCGAGCACTCCGATATTACATCAAACGAACAGCGGACCCAGAATGCCGGCGTGGTCGTCTACAACTATTTCTACCCTTCACAAAAGGGACCAACGTAACATCAGCCGCCATGATATCCAACTGGATCAAAACGGTAATCACTAGAGCCTACGAAGATGAAAGCATCAGCTGCACCGACAACAACATCAAAGTTACTGCACATGAACTAAGGGCACTTTCAACCTCCTGGGCTTTTCACAACCATGTCTCCATCGCTGAAATCCTTCAAGCCACTTATTGGAGAAGCCAGACTGTCTGCACCAGCCACTACTTCCGTGATATGACAAGACAGGAAGGAGATCTACACCGCCTTGGCTCCATCGTAACTGCCAGAAGTGTAGTCAACCCCCCTTAAGCACTTTGCAACAGAAACGAAGACCACCAAAAACGGATGCAGGTCGAAGTCCCCTGTAACGGAAGCAAGACCCATCAAAACAAACGGCCCTTTTCAGGGCCACCACATTTTACGAAAGAGATCCGATATGACTGTTTCTGTTTTTACCTTAATAAAGTGCAAAGTTTTCGTTTAACTTTTGGTGGAACCAGTACGCAACCCGGGGTAACTCGCCATGATGGTGCCCGCCACCTATATTGACGAGGTCAACTGTAAATGCAATTAAATTTACGGGTAGTAGAAATTTTCTACCGACGACTAGAAACCTAAATTTTGGGGGGGTTAAAATTGGTTTCTATCGTCTTACGAAAATTTTTACTACCTGTAAATACCCACCCTACCTCCCCTCTTGAGCCACCATCATGGTTGACATATTGAGAGGAAAGCGATGGCCGACCGTCGCGCCGGTCACGTTTTATAGGAGGGCTGCGCATTGACGCATGCGCGGTGGGGTTGCGCACTGGTCGTATCTGGAGAGCGAAAAAACCTCAAGCAACTAAAGAACACTCAGGAACTGAATGCAATTAAATTTACAGGTAGTATAAATTTTCGTAAGACGATAGAAACCAATTTTAACCCCCCCCCCCCCCAAAATTTAGGTTTTTCGGCGGTCCACGTTTACACGCCCCCAAACGCAGGATTTTATTCAGGGTTCCTTATAACTCGGAATAAAAGCTAGAATGAACGGGTTAATGCACACAAGATATGCAAGAACAAGACCGCCAAAATAAGCCAAAAAAAAATGTCATGAAATAAAATACACTGTTTAAATAAATGTTGACTTTGCCGTTTTGTATTTTTGGGGGACCAACGTTTTTGTGGCTAAGAGAACTTTCAAGTAAATTAAAAGTTACAGGAAAAAATTTACTGTTTTTGCAACCATTAACTAAATACTGTCCGCGCTGCTTGGTGCAGGAATATTGTACAAGTATTTGAAAATGGGGCAAAAAGACACTTTTCGAGAAACACACTAATTTTAAAGTAAAAGTACAAAGTTAGGGTTGTTGTAAAAGAAAACTGTCAAATGAGGCGTCTCGCTGCTTAATCGTTTGTACAAGTCCGGATTATGTCCAATTGCCGCGTCTTTTTTTTTTCTGTGTGACGGCCAAAAACACCTTGCTGTCCACCCTTAACTTAGGCTACGATAACTTTTAGAAAAGGATATTCTGTAAACACGCAGAACAACACAGGCTCTATTTAACAGCAACTAATACAACTAGAATGGTTTGAGGTTACCAAACAACTTGTTTACATGTTCAATTTGACACTGAAGGAATTTGAGATAAGACCTATAACTTAAACATAACAATATCGCTGGGAGGTTTTGTGGATAAACACCAACAACCTTTTAACGACAGAGGTAAGACGGACGGTTTTTTTATAAAGAAAACCATTTCATTTAAAACTTAAAGAAGAGCCAACTGGGGACAAGTTGCAGCTCCCGTAGAAGATTCCTAATGAATATTTAATTAGTGTCGTTACAATCTTTGTTAATATTCTCCCACAAAGGGAGACGTTGATAGTGACAAAAAGAGTAAAACATAGGCGCTTAAAATTTAGGTGTGAAGGCCAAAACGGGAATTAACTGGGAGTTGCTTAACCCTTTAAGGACTGCGTGCGCGCTAAGGACTTATAACTGACTTGTAGAAAAAAAATCACAGCTTCTCACCCAGTTGAGGTAAGGGAATGAAACCTGCGTCATTTTTATCCTTAATGATGTGGCTTTCATATCCCAGTTTAAATTTTACTGTAATTGGCTGGAAGTTTTCGATACGACTTGTAGAAGAGCTGTAAACAATGATTATACAGCGGGCGCATTCGGGGGCACCCGTCCTTAAAGGGTTAAGGATGAGCTCCCAACAGACCAAAATGACAAAATTAAAAATGCAGGTAAAATTTAATTTTCAGTCAATTTGTACTGAAAACAAAATGTATAATATTTAAGAATTTGTTTTTAAACAAAATACCTACTTAACGCGTCGGCGTTTAAGTGAAACTTGCCAGGCTTGTACCGGACAGTGTAATTGTAGTCTTGAAGGGTGAGGCTCCACCTAAGCAATCTGGGATTTTTGCCAGACATTTGCTTGAGCCAGTGAAGTGGGTTGTGATCTGATTCGATGATAAATTTTGTCCCATAGATGTAGGGCCGTAACTTAGCAACAGACCATATCAGACAAGCACACTCTTTTTCAGTCGTCCCGTAATTTTGCTCACGGGCTGTTAATTTACGTGAAACGTAAAGACAGGGGTGTTCATCTTCACCAAATTCTTGAGACAACACGCAGCCCATGCCACGGCCGGAACAATCGCATTGGAGGATGAAGGTTTGGTTGAAGTCGGGGGCTCTTAGGACTGGAAACGTCACTAAGGCAGTTTTCAAAGTTTCAAAGGCAGTTTTCTTAGAATCATCCCAAGAGACGGGATCGGGTGCATCCTTTTTCAGAGAGTCTGTAAGGCTTGCACAGATTTCAGAATAGTTGGGAATGTAACGTTGGTAGTAACCAACCAAACCAAGGAAGGAACGGACATCTTTCTTAGTTTGTGGCCGTGCAAATTTTTGAACAGCCAAAATCTTCACTTCTGAAGGGGTACGAGTTCCATTGCCCACTTCGTGACCAAGAAAAGTAGCTTTGCTGCAAGCGACCTGCGATTTTTGTGTGTTAACCGTTAACCCGGCCTTCTTGACAGCAAAGAGAAAGTTAAAGACGTTGTCTAAGTATTCTTGCCACGTTTCGGCACCAACGGCGGTGTCATCTTGAAAGAATAGAGAACCCGACAGTGCAAGCAAAAGCCAAGAAGCACCCACCCCCCCTCCCCCCCAAACCCACACACACACACACCCAAACCAAGGACCAACCACCAGGAAAAGCCTAAGCAAGAAAACAATCCAGCCGACTTTTGAAAGCATCAAGCGAAGTGGAAAGAACAACCGAAACAGGAAGGGCATTCCAAGCCTCGACCACGCGTTCTGAGAAAAACCGGTGCCGAACATTACCAGAGGAGACACTTCCACAGAGTTTAAGGGAATGCCCCCTGGTCAAAGTGTGAGAGAGACAAAAAAAGTCGGCTGCCTGGACGTCAATAAGGTGGTTTAATATTTGGTAAGTGAGGATAAGGTCACCCCGGAGGAACCTGGTTTTGACCGAGGTCAAGTTTAGTTTGCGAAGTCGTTCATCATAAGACAAATTTTTGAGGGGAAGGCACCATTTAGTGAGGCGGCGTTGACAAGTCTCAAGACGGGCGAAGAAAGAAGCATAACAGGGGCGGCCAACCTGAGAGCAGAATTCGAGTGTAGGGCGAAGGAAGGTTTTGTACAGGAGAGCAAACAGCTTAGGTGAGCCAGCAGAGAAAGTTTTAAGAATGTAGTGGGCTTTTTTGAAGACTTTGCCGATGATGTAATCAGTATTGGCATGAAATTTCAGGGAAGAATCAACCAAAATGCCCAAGTCCCTGTGGGACGTGTTAGTAGAAAGGGTAGTTTTACCAAGGTGATAGCTGCAGTGAGGGTTGTTATGGCCAAAATGCAGCACCACGCATTTGAGAGGATTAAGGGCAAGACAGTTTTTGGTCGACCAGGTGGCAATGGCGTCAATGTCTTGCTGGAGATCTTGGTGAAGAAAAGCGGGAGAGAGAATTTTCAGGTCGTCCGCATAGCTTCTGCTAAAGGATCGGATGACGGAATGGAGGTCATACAGGAAAAGGTTGAAAAGAAGGGGGCCCAGAAAGGGAGTGACATACTCCTCCATGCCACGAGTGACATTGTCCATAAGCTACTGGAAGCAAAATGGAGCGTTTTTCATCCTCATATTCATCATAAGGGGAGCAAACGTCTCAATGGGGGTAGTGATAGTGGCGGCCATTGAAGCCTGTGGCGTCAAGCGCACTTGCCAAAATCCTCGGTTAAGGTCAAAAATGGAAATGTATTTCCACTTAGCTGCACGCTCAATACATTCCTCGATGTTGGGAATTGGGTAATCTTTAGTTACCGTATTTTTGTTCAGCTCTCTCTAGTCAGCTAGGCCTACAGGACGAGGGCTAGCGTCTTCTTTTTGTACAATAATCATGGGGGATCCATGTGGGGAATCCTTTTCCACAATTAAGCCCAGATCTAACATACGTTTGATCTCTGTAACTATCAAGTCACGTTCGAACTTGCATGCCTGTATATTTACAAGGCTTTACGTGAGTGTCAATTAACTCCACATCGTGGATGACAATGACGGTACGTCCCGGCAGAGTGGAAAAATCACCGTCTTCCTGGTCAAAGACTTTAAGCAATTCGGATTTTTGAGACTCTGACAAATCTCCTGTCTTTTTGAAAAGGCTCATGGCTTCTTGTGAGTTAAGATGGCCATCACCAGGTTTGCCGGACCAGACGTGGATGTGGTGAGTGAACTCAGTTTCGTCATTGTAAGAATGGTTGCTTGACCCCTCCCTAGGCATATAGGGGTTGAGCAGGTTGATGTGGTAAATGGTCTCCTTCTGAGAACCAAACGATTTTTTTTATCAGATAATTGGTGTCTGAAAGTCGTTTTACAACATCACAGGGTCCGTCCCAATAAATTTCTAAATTATTGGCTCGGTCAGGTTTAAGGACTAGAACCTTATCACCTTCTTTGAACTTACGTTCAACTGCCTTACGGTCTTAGTAGTTTTTATTTTTCAACTGGCTCTTCACAATATTTTCTTGTGAGAGTTCTCGTGAGTATTTGAATCTCTGGATATACTCAAGAACGGATGGGTGGATGTCGGGTTCAACCCATTGTCTTTTGACAAGCTCGAGCGGGCCTTTCAAATTTCGGCCATACACCATTTCAGCAGGTGTAAATCCAGTACCCTCATGTGGAGCAGTACGGAATGCAAACATTGCACCGGGGAGGCGTCTTTCCCAGTCCTGGGGATGCTCGTGGCAAACCGCTCTCAGCACCGCTTTGAGGGTTCGGTGAAATCGCTCCACGCTGTTGGACTGTGGATGATTCACACTTGAATTAATACACTTAATTCCGCACTTCTCAAGGAATAAAGTGGTGAGGGCAGATATGAAGGGCGAGCCTTTTGTAATTCAGAAGGGAAGCCTAACCTCAAAAAGATGCCGAGGAGGGCGTCTACTACACTTTGGCTGTTGGCCTCTTTAAGGGGCACGGCCTCGGAAAACTTTGTTGCCAGATCGAGGAGAGATAAAATGTATTTAAAACCACCTCTACTAGAGGGTCTGATGGGGCCCACAATATCAATAATGAAACGATTAAAGGGCTCCCCATCCATGGGCACAAGCACCATAGGGGCAACAAACTTCTGTCCAGATTTACCGTTTTTCTGGCTGGTAAGACAAGTCAAGACAAATTGCTCAATGTCGCTAAAACATTTGGGCCAGTAAAAATTTGTAAGCACTCTTTCTTTCATTTTAGAACGCCCTAGATGGCCAGCTCATGCATTAGTATGTGCAGTGCTTAGAACCAAGTTTCTACACTCCTGTGGAAGAACTAGTTGCCTGTTGATTAGCGGCCTTCCCTCAGGGCGAAAGGGTTTGCGAAAAAGCAAATCGTTATCAACGAAAAACAGCTTGTTTTCGTCTTGCTGGATTTCTGGCAGCTCAGCATACTTCCAACATAAATTTAAAGTTGGGCATTCACGCTGGAGTTAACTCGGGTTTGTCAATGTTGAGAAGTTTAGTGAACTGCTCGGTTTGAGGACCTAAAATTGCCTCATCCAAAACGTCTTGTTTGGGGCTGACAAAACCTTCTGTCACTGCTCTTGGAGTAACCTCAATCGAGTCGCTGTCTGACTCCTCGCTATCAGATTGGCTCTCATGGTAATTAGGGCGTAAGAGAGGGAGCTGATCGGCGGCGCGTGCCTGCGCACGGGTGACTGCGTTCACGTAAGTGGGGAGGGAAACAAGCCCTTTTTCCTCTAACACAGTTTGGGATGGCACGCCTAATAACATTCTGAAGTGGGGGCCAACGTGGTCAGACACGAGAGCTTCCGTTTGGATAGCTTCGTAGGGGGGTCTGAACCTCAATTAAGGCTATGGCATGAGCTGTCGTCTTATCGGTTAAAGCATTATGACAATCGCGTATCGCATGTGTTTCTGAGATTAGTAAAAATACTTTAGACATAGTTTTAGGCGTAGGTACCCTTAATTATTTGGACAACTTGTGCAAATCTAAATTAAACACAACGATGCCTTCATTACCCTTTAACTCGTGTAATTGGTGAGCCCCAACCCATAGCTGGTTCCTTAAAAGCGAATGTCTTTACTATCCGCACAAGCGTGAAACCCAATACAGTTAGAAATAAGTCGGGCCAGTTAAACCAAGCAGTCAGGCATGAAGTGGGTAGCCCGCCCACTGATGAAAACCGCATTAGTGCGACACACGGACACGTGCCAAGCGACCGGAGAGAGTTAAACGTTTCTCGTAGAGGATCAAACAAGCAAACCTGTGAACCTAACACATCAGTTCCTGAATTTAGCAAGTGATTGGACCAACAAGATAACTTTTCAGTAGCCAGTCTACCTATGACTTAATTAAACCTAGTAAAGGTAGCATTAAGAGAAAAGTGTTGACAACCAAAACTGTTGACCAAAACTGTTGACCTTAGTTTGAAAACTATTATGTCTGTAAAACCGGAAGTGAGCAACAAACATGCTTCACTTGATGGTTGTTTCAATTTCTTTCCCGAATTTTGGGATATTAAATTGCCCAACTTCACTCTAACATGAAAACTTGTATGCAGTTTTTTTAATAAATCCTTAAAACCAGGACGCGGTAGTTTATTGATTAAATCTATGGTAGTCAATGGTGGAAACTACGGTATGTCTCTTTGTACTTAAATAGAACTTTTTATAGTCGATGAAATATACATTACCTTTTTTATAGCAGTTTCCCCCCATTTGAGCTTAATTCCCTAGAAGATTGAATGTTGGCTTCCCTGCTGAGCTCGTAATAGTTCTGCACGTGCGCAAGCTTGGGTCAGTCTATATAAGCAGATTGCGCAAGCCGAACCTCATCATTTCTCTTAGGGCGCTCACGTTCTCGTGATCACCCTTGAGCTTTCCCGAAGATAGAAGAGGAACGTCCCGTCGATTCCCTACGGTTGCCTCATGTATACATCAAGGACCGGTTCCCCGGTAGCTCCAAGGTGATTGCCGTTACGCCACGTGATCCGGTATCATCTACTTTCCTCATCTTGTCTCTACGTTCCCTTCAGAAGCAAACGGGGGGGCCTTCCGTCCAAGAGGTCTAGCCTCTTATCGTTCCCGTCCAGCACTTAGACTCAACTTGTCACCACATTCCCATGCTCAACCGATCCTGCCCTCGCTGGTTACCTCGGTCCCCTGTGATCCAACTCCAGATTCACCAAGATTCAGTCCGCCTTGTGCAAATGCCGCCGTTCCTCGATGCTGCTGTTCCCCTTGGCTCTTGCCCAGGACGGCTCATGTCATCGTTGCATTTGAGGGTTACACAGATCAGTTCGGATGAACAACATTCCTCACCCTCGGCTCCCCTCCCCACTGCGCTTGTGTTTGTGCAGCCTTCTTGGATTGGGCCGTTTCACCGCCTGCTATCGGCTTTCACCTTCCTTCCCTGCGGCGTTAGATGCTGTTGTTTACATCAGGGAATATGCTATCCCTCTGCGCCGTCACCATCTGCGCATCCTACTGCGCAGCTCTCTTCTCTGATATATACTCTGACGATGCAGTCCGCTCATCTTTCTTCGACCTCCGACCTGTGCAGCTGTGCTAATTACTGCTCCTTAACAGGTCCAATCCTCGTGCCTTAACCTACGTTCCTTCATTCCTACGTTCCTTCATTCCTACGTCCCTACGACCCCACGTCCCTACGTTCCTTCAACTTACGTTCGTTTGGGGCGTTCTCCTGCGGCCAGTGTGTGTCCCTCAAATGTCCATTCCGGCCTTCATGTTCCTCGTTGCCACCAGCACAACCCGACCTGCGCTTCTTTCCTCAAGACGACTCCGTTGCGAACCGAACCTTCGGTCCACGGCTCCCACTTTCTCGTTCCTCTGAGACGCTGGTTCCTCTCAACATTGCCTTCCTCAAGGAGAGTTTGTACGCTCTCTTTGATGTATTGATTCCGGCCTTCGGCACGTCCAGCATAATGTTCCTCATGTCATCCTTCCTTCCCCCAGCTAGACGTCGGTCTGGTAATGGGGGAGGGGACGCTTGCACCCCTTAGGAACATCAGCATCTTGTCACTGCTACAAACACCAATTTACCCTTTTCCTGAACGGCTTGTTCCAACGTAGGACCGACCCTCCAAGACTCAAACACTCATCCCTTTCACATTCTCTGCGAACAGGGCTGCGTCTTTGCAGCTTGCTCATTCCCCCCACTTGCGACGACATCGATTCCGATCCCTTCCTCATCGCGGTCCTCGGGTGTGGAACCTGGGGGGGGGGGACCTACATCCAACTCTACAACTGACCTTTTCTTCTCTACGACGCACACTGTTAACATCACTCCGGACTCGGTTCCCGGTTGCCTTTCTTGGTTCCCGGTTACCATCAGATTGCCGGTTGCCTCTACGGTTCCCGGTTACTTCCGATTGCCTGTCGTGCCTAGAACATAGGGCGCTCCCAGGGAAGGATCCTCGATCTGCCCTCCACGTTCCACCTCCCCGGTTCCCTTGACGCAACCGACTTCCAAAGCTGTTGAAGTCCTAGAACTCGCCGCGGATCATGAGCTCCTCGATTCCCGGGTGCCTCTAGAGAATCCCTTTCTTTCGAAACCTTCGGTTCCCCTGCAACCGCATGACACGGTTACCTCTTCACCGATCCCTGCAGTCAACCTGCCCCTAAACGTGACCTACGTTCCCTCAGCAAGGAACTCGCTCGTGCAAAGGAAGCTTATACTAGACTCCAAGTCGAGACTCGCAGGGCTGTAGCTAAGAAGGCATCTTCTCCTGCCCGACTTGCACCATTGGACGTGTCTTCACGTTCCGCCCAAGGCATTCACTCTGCCCCACCATGCGCCAGCGGTCCCCTTTCCAGTTTTCAAGTGCACAGCTTATAAACTATTCCCTTCACACCTTCAAGCGCAAGTTGCCATCGGTTGCCAATTACACTTCACAGTGAGTAACCAATGTCCCAAAAAGACACTGCCCCGTGCAGCTGGTCCATCTCATCAGGTTACCAGTTCCCTACGTACGATCCCGGTCGCCGATCCCATTCAAGACCTACCATCCGCAAGAGATGATTCACACGATTAAAGAGCCCACACACCTAGTCGGGGCCCTGTTTCGGTCCACGACCTACTTGCCATTTACTTCTTGTCATCAATGCATCAATTCCTACTAGTCATTACCTCATGATGCACCGTCGCTCTGAACGCAACCGAAGATTTTCTCCGACCTGTGACCCTCTGCGCACTTATCAGCACAACCTCCACAACACTCACCCTGTCGATTACATATATTGATACAAAGGAGGCCGCCCGGTCCTCAATTCCCGATTATTTCCTGATCCATGTTCCCGGTTCCCCTGGACCAGCCGGTCTCGGGCAACGTTGAGTTCTTACAGCTCGCAGTAGATTATAATCCACTCAATCCCGGTTACCAGTTGGGAATCGGTTCCTGTCTGAACTCTCTATTCCCCTAAACCATGTAACACGGTGACTTCGTTCCCGATTCCCTGTGTCCAGTCCAGGACCTACGATTTCTCAGCAAGAAGTCTGCTTGCACAGAGGAACGTTACACCTGACCTAAAATCCAAGCTAGGTCTCAGACGGCAGCTACTAATTTAGCTTCGTCTCTTTTCAACACGAATACCTCAACGTTCATCCCTCCACGATCCTCCTCCCCGGTTCCCTTGACGCAGCCGGATTCCGAAGCTGTTGAGATCTTCGAACTTACAACGGATCATGAGCCTCTCGTCTCCCAGTTGCCACTGGAGAATCCTTTTCTCTCTGAACTCTCGGTTCCCCTTCAACCACATGACACGATTTCCTCTCCACCGATTCACTGTAGCCAACCTGCTCTAAAACGTGACTCACGATCCCTCTGCAAGGAACTCGCCCGTGCAGAGGAAGCTTATGCCAGGCTCATGTTACAAGTCAAGACTCGCAGAGCTACTGCTAAGAAGACGTCCTCTTCTACTCGACTCGTACCATTGGACTTGTCTTCACGTTCATCTCAAGGTCGTCTCTTCACGACCCACGAACATTGCGGTTCCCTTGGTTGCGACACGATTCCCGATCCACTCGAAGACAGTTTACGGTTGCCTAAAAATTGCGCTAAGCATAACAACGCCACCTGCTGCACCCTTTCCTCGAGCCTCAATCTTCCACGAACCTCTTACTCGTGGAGTTCACTTGTCGACTAGAGATCGAGAAAACCTGGCCTTTAATATAAGCTTTGTGCTCTCTTTCACAGAAAGATTAGCAGCTACATTAACCACTCTTCGTGCTTCGGTTGCCTCCCTGCCTACACTCCCAGCAACGGCAGCAACCACAGATGATGTACACATCGAAAAACACGGTCCTTCGTGTAGCGAACAAAGCCTACACAATTCCGTTCTCCAACGATTCCCTGCTTCCATTTCGGACCCGAGAAGCATCTATTCCAGTGGCCTCTCCGTCACTCAAGCGACTTTCGGAACTATGCGTCTTTGCCGATTTCCCTTTATTTTATAATACTTTTAATGCAGTTACCATCCCATAATGAATCTTCCTGGCCTACTTTCCATCCTGTAATAGTTACCCGATTGATTCTCGATTCCTCCGTTTTGTATCATCACACGGTTTCCAACGTCAAGATCACTGTGTCACCACCAAAGATATCACTGTCACATCCAACCTACCGATTCCGGTTCCCTCACAGTCACCTCCATTCAAATTTTTACGTCTCATCCCAACTAAGTTCGTCGTTCAAGTGCCACTTCTCAAGATTCATCGTTTCTCCTTCCCAACAAGGTAAACAGGTTTTGTGAAATATTACTTGTTCTACCTTGTCCCCCGCAGGATGTAAGACTCCTTACTACAGAACTATTTTATCTACTGTCCATGTTGAAGAACGTTCCCTTCCAGTTTGCACCCTTAGTCTCCCACTCGTACGATACATTCGATCCCCTGCCTCTTCAAGCTATCATGTTCCGTTGTGGGTATGGCTTTGGCTCTAAGGTTGTCTTCTCCGGGACTGGTTCCTTGGGGGCGCTGGCTTGTAATGCGGGATGCTTCGACCTAGTCCCTTCTTCCAAGTGACAAAGTCTGCTATAAAAAAGGTAATGTATATTTTCATCGGCTATAAAAGACTAAAATACCAGGGCCTGTACCTGATAGATTTTAGTTTTTATTGCCTAACTGAAAATATACATTACCTTTCATCCCGCCCAGCCTCCCCTCCATGAACTAGGTTCTGGGTTTGGGAGAAATGATGAGGTTCGGCTTGCGCAGTCTGCTTATATAGACTGACCCAAGCTTGAGCATGCGCAGAAAGATTATGAGCCCAGCAGGGAAGCCAACCTTCAACCTTCTAGGGAATCAAGCTCAAAAGGGGGGAAACTGCTATAAAAAAGGTAATGTATATTTTCAGTTAGCAATAAAAACTAAAATCAATGAGGTGCAGGCTCTGGTATTTTAGCCTTTTCAGTAAATCGAAGGTTAAGGCCCTAACCTAACTTTAAACTAAAATGTTGTTTTTTTCTCTGAAAAGTTTTTTTTTTTATGTGTAACTTAGAACTAACCTAAGTGAGCTAGAATTTTCCCGTAACCTGTTTTAAACTGCAGTAAGTTGTGGGTTGCTACAAAAAGTGAGTGGGTACATCTATGGATGCCAAACCTAAAAACTGTTTGGGAAAATTGCTCATTAATGCTGATACCATGAGTCAGGTATTTTGTCTAAACTAGCTTCTAGTTTTTTTCTCAGTAAATTTTAAACTTGAATTCTCTTAGTTTTTTTTAATTTAAATTTGTTAGAGGTTTGTTGAAAGTAGAACCTCACTCAAATAAACCTTCAGCTTTTCGCCCTTCGGCACTTTTCTCCAAAATGTTAAGAGCCAATGGTCCTTCTTTCCTGCAACTTCACTGTTACATGAAACAAGGCGACTCAATCATAAATATTAATTAGTAATATTCTATGGGGAGCACTTGGTCCCGATTACCACTACAACAGCAAGCAACCCTACCTTTAGAAGATCTCTTTTCCACAACCCGGATTGCGCTACGAGCCTCCTGCTTCATTACGGGTATTTCCTTTACGTTTTGTTTCAGAATGGGACACGGCCCGTTGGCTCATGACCCAGGGGCTCATCAACCCGTGGGCCCAACTATCTGTGTCTGTACTGGTCGAGCTACCGGTCCCTTCCTCAATAATCTCATTCTTCGCTTACAACACCGACCTGATTTTCGGCTGTCATGCTTCGTCGCTTACATTTGCTTAATTTACCACACAGCAAGATGGACACATTGAGGGCCCATAAACTATCGGCCCATGAGCCTCTCCTTAACCTTGATTGCATGCTCTATTACCTCTCGGTGTAATCCCCTCGCCACGGCTGTTGCATACTATTCAACAAGTGATCTCATCTGTAAACTATTCCGAAGACAACCACTTCGTTTTACCCTCCCACTGGGCCTGACTTCACCGGCCTCTGTTTCAGGATCACTGGAGTCAGTTTGGCTTACCATGACATTCGACTTCCAGGTACCAACAACCACTTAGATGTCAGGAAGGCCATGCCATACACTGGTTAAATGGACTGTGTCCAGTCAGCCTGGATTCTCCTATGTTTTTCTACGGTAGCCTAGCCACTTTCTCCCACATTTTACCTTGCCAAGCCGTTTTCCGTCCAGTAACCCTTGGACGGCTCGGTCGTCTTACGAACCTTGTAAGGTTTACTCATCCCTACGACTCCACCTGCTCCCGCCTTTTCATAATTCGCTACGTACACCATCCAAATCGGACCAGCATTGTTTATAGGACTGCGGACACAAAGCGGGGGGGCATCACAAGGTAGGAGTCATTAAGAGATGCATCGCATATGCCCATGTTAACCCGTCCAATAAGCCCTTGCTACAACTCACCTTATGACAGCACCTCCTTTTTCATTCCGTCCTGGACTAGACTGGCCGGCCGGACCGCCCGGCCCAGCACTTATTTCCGTTCGCACCCTCGAAAAATGTTAATGCAAATATGCAGCCAGTGGGCCTCCAGCCTTGCGGATCGCGGTCGCTTCTGCAACTACTCTTTGTGGCGAGAATTTGTTTCTCTATGCTTCAAACACCATGCTCGCCAACGAGCTCGGAACATTGCAGTAGAAGAATCGCTCCCAGCGAACCTACCTTGGGTAGCGAATCGCTACCTTGGGTTTCTCCGATTCCTTCCTCGCCTCCTTGGCGAGCCTGTTACTGTGCACGTTTGCAAACGCCCGCCGACTTCCCTGTGGCCCGGCTACTCTGTACGTTCGATCCCATCGCTTAACCCACAGCCTATTTGCACCCGGCCCGTCAGGACCTGAGCAGTCCCCTCTGCTTTCCATGCCACCACTTTTCCAGGATTCTAAGGAGTCCCCTCTGCCTCCTCCTTTCTGTGTCTCTTCACACGAAATTTTCAATCACTTGGTCCGGTCCTGAGGTTCACCAAGGTCCTCCACCTTTAGTTGCTGAATCTACGATTTTTGCCGGCTTGGACTGAGGCCACCTTATCGCAGGGTTGTCAGTGGCTTTCCACAACATCGTATGGCGATGTGATGATGCCGATCCTTTCTGTGTTTTCAAGTATCACTCAGCATTTCGCCGTTTCCACTCGACAGTTACCTTGCCTTCCTTGCCAACGTAGGGCCAAGGGTGTGGCATTCGGATTCCGGGCCCTTCAATAACATTATGCACATTATTTTAACTCCGAGTCTACTACAGCCTCCAGGAACCAAGATCACACTCCTTGCAATATGCTCTATCTTGCACGACCCGCACCTCCGTTTGTTTTGGAATCCTTTCGCCGGCCCTGCTCTTTTACCACTTCACGAACGTTATACATGAACTTTTGTTTTATTCATGATTGCGACCTCGGTTCTTCGCTGGATTATTTTGTGCGTCGCTCTCCACCAAACCTGACCTTCCTTTTGTTTAACTACCCACATATTGGAAGTTTTTCGTTCCGTATCGCGCTTTAGCCTCGCTCCCTATTAAACTATATAGGGCCTGCTTTGACGGCTTTTTTTGCGTTATTCATACTTAGAAGATCTCTTCAATGTCTCTTCAGCTCCATGTACCCGACGCGTAGCGCTCAACACTTCGGTTCAGTCACCTGTTTCGTCATCTGCATCATGCACCTTCACCGTCTGGACCTGCAACCTTCCTTCCCATAGAATTAAAGGGAGTCGGATTTTCGCTATCAAATGAACATGGTACGCTATTTACCAAAATTGTCCCTTGATCGTCACAAATCAAGGTTAGAATTTTCGGTGGTCTTTTATCTTTTAGAAAGATCTCCCACCTTCCTCAGGCACCTAGAGCGTTGAACGCCTTTTGACTTGGAGAAACGGGAAGTTGGTTTGAATTTCCCGCACGTGTTTATGCTTCCGGTTTGGGAGGAGGAATAAGATGCAGCTGGAGGGATCCCTCCATCTGCATCTTATTCCTCCTCCCAAACCGGAAGCACAAACACGTGCGGGAAATTCAAACCAACTTCTCATTTCTCCAAGTCAAAAGGCGTTCAACTCGAAGTGGCTGAGGAAGGTGGAAGATCTTTCTGAAAGATAAAAGACCACCGAAAATTCGCACCTTGATTTGTGACGATCAAGGAACAATTTTGGTAAACAGCGTACCATGTTCATTTAATTTCTGTGTTACCAAGTAAACAATGAGCCTTTCGGCCTTTCATTTTCGCTGTTGTGCAGGTATCTCATTTCTTTTGCCCAGGGTGACAACTGCCAGTTTCTTGCCAATCCTGTGAATGTTCTATTCACCAATTCTAAGCTGATTTTGGGCCGAACGACGTTGCTGACTCGCATCGTCGGCTCACATTGGACCGGCCTGCCCTGATCATCCTCCACATGTCTCTGATCCTCCTCCTCCTCCTAGCCCTTGCACTATTTCCAGTTACCTGGTCCTGGCTTACGTTCACCATTGGCACTGTAACAGTCGTCCCAGGATACGTTCCTTTCGGCCGCCGGCTCGTAACACGGGTATCGTTGACCTTGGCCCACCGCCGTTTTTGATGAAGGCTGCTAATAGAAAAACAGGTAATCTATATTTCTGTTGGCTATAAAAAGACAAAAATACCAGGTCTGGGGGCTGGTTGATTTTAGTTTTTATTGCCTATACAAAAATTTACATTACCTCTACCCGCCCTGTCTCCCCTCTGAAGGACCTAGGCTCCTGAGAGGAAGAAAGATGAAGTACGGCCCGCTGCGCCGGCTTTATATATGGAGGCCTGCGCTCACACATGCGCAGTAAAGGGAGGTTACAAGCATGGCAGGGAAGCCAACTTTTAAGCTAGGGAATTGAGCTCCTAAAGGGGGGAAACTACTAATAGAAAAACAGGTAATGTATATTTTCGTATAGGCAATAAAAACTAAAATTAACCAGGCCCCAGACCTGGTATTTTAGTCTTTTTACACTAGGTAACTGCGAAGGTTTTTTCAGGTTCTTGATGCACGCACCCTCTACACTCTAACCACATACTGTGATGGGAACCACAGATCAGTTTGATGAATATGGTGGTGTTATTCTTTGAAACATTGGGCAGTCCGGGTATGCCTTATAGCCAGTGTTACAATACCAAATACCCGCCCATCGTTCCCGCTTGTCTTGCGTTATGTGCAGACGGTTGCTTGATAAAATGAAATAGTCTCGCTTCCTGTACCTGGATCATCCTGGGAGGGTGGACCAATCGGGAGAACCCTAAATGGATGGAAGAAAGTTGCACCAAGGCCACGACAGCAGCAAATTTTTAGTACAGAGTTAAACAAAGTTGGCCTTGAAATATGCTGTAGGTTTTGATGGTTAGTATCGTTACCCCAACAAAAAAGAAGTTATACTAAGACTTAAGTCTACTTCAGAGAGCTGGTCTAATCTTAGTAAATTGCGATTGAAGTATTTTTTGTTTTTAATTGTGAAGCATATAAAATCCAAATACGCCCAAAATGTAGAATGCCAAACAGGTCAGTGTTACTGTTATGTTAACCCTTGCTACCCAAGACAGAGGCTTACCTGAAGGTATTATGTTCTTCCCATTCATACTGTCATACAAATGGCGACAAGCCCTGCAAATTGATTGTTATACTTATGTTTACTAACACTAATTAATATTTTCTATTTGTTTTATAGATAATGATCAGGAGTATATTCCTATTCTTAGACAGGACGTATGTTCTCCAAAATGCATCAATAGCATCAATATGGTAAGTTTCAGCAGAAAACGACTCGTGACTTGCTTCACCTTACTTCATTTAAATTGCCACTTGGAAAAGAAAAAGCCTAAGACCATTAAAAAAAATAAAAGTTGGTTCTCAGGCCCCGCCCGCACCGATTTTTTTGACGGGAAATAAAAAGAAACGATGTGGCAAAAATAGCAGTTAACGGATCAAAAAAGGTCCTTAGTGAGAAATGAAATTATAAAGTAATCATTCTTACCGTTAAGTAATTTTATAGACACGTGGTGAGCACAATTACAAGGCAGTGTTCTTTATTTTCCCCATTATAAAAAAATAATTTCCCAAAAAGTACAGAAAAATGGGGACAAAAAATTAAAAAAATTAAATTATACCCGCCCGCACGGATTTCATGAGAAAGAGACCCGAGAGCCAACTTTTTTTTTAAGTGGCCTAATTGCTTTGGAACAAGCCTAGCGTACCCTACCTAGAGGACTAGAGTAAATATTCAGTATCCATATGATTCGTCACCAAATCAGTATGCTGCACCACTTTCCTAATGCTAGCACTGAGATTTCATAGACTACCAGCTGACCCCAGCATAACATACGCCATTCTAGCAAACAGCCATCCCCTCGTGCCCTATTCCTCCCTCCCCCACTGGAATGCAAAGCTCGTGCCCACTCGCTCGCCAGTTGGTTCCCACCAACGTCCGGCCTGCCTGCCTGCCTGTGTTTGCTCCGTGAATGATGAGTTTGGTCCATGCATGATGCGTTTGCTGATGCATTAGCTGCCCAAGCGTATTATGTAAATAGATGTCCTTAACGAGCCAATAAGTTCAAAATAAGTTAACAGGAAAGTTTTGAACGCGGCCTGGCTCAAAATACTCACAAATCAGTCTCAACATTTTGACATGACATAGTTACGTAACGGCGGATGCTATGACGGGCTAAGTGCTAGTAACATCTCCGTGTAAATGGAAGGCTTTGGCTTCTTTAGTTACTACTCTGGAGTGACTGTTTGATTTTTTTAAGTAGGAAACAGCACAGTTTGGCCACATTGCCGATATGGGGAATGAAGTGTCGGTGTTCTAATCTAATAGGTTTGTCCAGTAATAACTACCTGGTCTTTAAGCTGCCACCACCGCTGGGTAACGTTAAAAGCTAAGGGGAGTTCAAAAGATAAAATGGGCTACATATTATAATCAACTCTAGCAATTAATCTTTACTAGGGAAACAACTGGCGTTTAAAACTCCTGGTTTTATTATTGACAGTTAAATATAAAAATACACTTTACATTTGTTCACTAGTTACATTTGGCTTTAGTTTAAAAGCAACTGACTTTCAGTGAAAGCAAAGAAACGAATTTGCAACAGAAATTCTCTTGGAAAAGTTTGAATACACTCAAACAGGTTTAAATCACAATTTTCAAGTAGAAAAAGAAACTTTGAATTCCAGAAGAACCCGCTATACTATAACCGATCCAGCTAAGTTACTTGATAGCCCAGACGGATAAAGATAAATCTTTCCCGGAATCCTCAAGGGCCACTGTCTACTGTTTAGATTAAACTTAATTTAATCGATAAACAAGAAAAAAACCTTGGCTGTTAGGAAGGGAACCACCCTTAAGTTATGAAAGGCAGGGACCAGAAATGCTGATGGCTTAGCCTTCCATAAAATCCTCAAACTAGAAATTAGTTTAAAATTAAAACTACAATTTAGAATTGGGGTCCTAAAGTAAACTTTTCAATTTAAACTAGTGACATACGAACCACAACCAATGCCCGGCATGGCAACAATCGGACCGTGACATCTCCACTCCCAACCGGCGTGACTACCTCTAGCTTGAGATCTGTGAGCTGTGCTAAGGACTGAGACCTTCTGAGGCTTTTTATGCTGGAGAGGGGGATTCTGCCAACCCAAGTGTGGACGCCAAGGAGAGCTGCGCCCTCGTCATTGGCTGAAGGCCGAGGGAACAATAGAAAGCGGGAGGAGAAGTCGGTTTTACAAAGGGACTGCATGGGAGAACTTTGAAGGAACGAGGCCTGTGTAAAGAAGGTGCAAATTAAGTTTTTATAGCCGCCGATCTGTTTTTTATAGCGTTTCCCTCCTTTTGAGCTTTAATTCCCCTAGAAGCTTGAAAGTTGGCTTCCCAGCCGGGCTTGTACCACTGCGCAGGATTGGGTTGGCTATATATATACTCGGCCCAGCCGTCCGATGGCATCATTTCTCATAGGGTGCTCACGACGACGTGACCGCCCTGAGCTCTCAGAGCTCTTCCCACTCCATCCTCTTCTTTGGATCCGCTGGTCCGCAGGACCAGCTGGCTTCATCATCCCATAGGGCGCATCCTACTCAACTTCGATCTTAGGATGGCTTCCACTAGGATGCCCTCTGCTACCAGGGATCTCTCGGTTGAAGCTTCGCTCCCGGCCACCTCTATTCCGACTTTAGGAGCAGTTGGACGAAGGACCGATCCGTCCTCTCCTTGGACAAGGATACATCCGTCTCCACAAGTGCTACACCGCCGATCAGGACTCTCTCCTATCCAGCGATCCTCGACGATCCGCCAGCCGCTCAATCCATCATCCTCTTATCTTCCCTGCGCTGCTGTCCTCCTTTCCATCTGAGACAGCTAGAGATTCCTTTCGCAGGGGCCGGCCTGATACGGAACGCATCCCCAACATCTCACAGGCACCCTCATCCAGTGGACCGTCCATCCTACCCGGTGGTCGTGCAATACGAGGACGTCTGCATTCTCCTCCATTCCCATCCTTGCCTTCACCAGCTACTACTGTCCCTCTTGGCTCCTCGGACGAACTCGTACTCGCTTTCCATCCGCCGTATTCTGTTCGTTTGCCTTTTCCATTCCCGACATTTTGTCGACTCTTTTGCGAACCAGCCACTTCACCTACATGGCGTCTCTCTCAAGGTCTCTTTCATGATGCGTCGGAACAAGGTCCTGCTCCTCCTTCCTCGCCTGTCTTTATTGACCTGTTTTGTGATGAGTCACCATCCTCACCAAACTTCGACGTCCATTATACTATCCTAGGACGTCAGTCTCCGGACTTCCTATCCCTCACAAGGTCTCCACCTGTTCTTCGTTCCCGAAACATTCCCGTCCCTGGAATCATTGCTCTGCCATCAACATCAACAGGACACCTGGGGAAGGCATCCCTCGACTCATCCTGTACTATCACCCACGCTCATTCTTGCAGTATTTCTTGTACGTCCGTCATCACACCTCCCTGCTGACATATTGTAATCTCTCGATTTACCTGCAAACGCGCAGTTGGCTCAGTTCCTGATTTCTGTTTTTCAAAAAAAAAAAGAAGAAGAAAATAATACAAAAGAAACGACAACAAAAGAGAAAACGAACATAAAATCAGTTCGAATGAAGGCCATGGCACGACATGCAGTCGGCCTGGGATCTGTTCCCATTACATCTCCTACTTCTTGTCCGTTCACATACTGGTCCTCATCCTTCTACGCACCGCACTATGGGCTACCTTCAACACACGACTGAACTTGCCCGCGCTTCATGTCTATGTCACTGTCCTAACTCTTCCGACCTAACTCTCCCGGACGACTGGCCCTACGTAGCCACGTTCCTTTGGATCGAACCCGGCCTCTCACTCCTCCTTATTGCCATTCCGTTCCTCTGTCAACGTCTTCAACCCTAGCATCCATTCACGACTGCAACAACTCTTTCGTAAGAAATATACATCAATCTCTTGTAAACCCAATCCGCCGTTCCCGTTTATAGGGACCTATCCTCTACTTTTACTCCGTCCCAGGGCGCCTAATCATGGGTAGGGGACACATCCGACAGGTCTACGTCCTTATCTCCTTAGTCGCCAACTCATGACATAATACCTCTCCACACGTTCCAATCCCCTGTATTTACGATTATACACATGTCGTACAATGAAGACAACAAAGGGGGTGGGGGGAAGGGACGCAGCTGCCCCACTTCCCCTGTTCTACCTCCGTATCTCTTCAACCTACACTACGATCCTACCTACAGCGCTGCAACCGCTGACTGTGTGGTGATACCACGTTCCATCACCAGGTGCCCCTAAAGTCGCTCACCTCGCGGTTCAAATCGCTGCGCGCCTAACGGTTTTTGTGTCCTGTTCGTCGTTCACCATGTCCGACACTTCTTCATCTGAAGATCCTGTACCAAACACCAAAGTAACACCGGACACTGAAGCAACGGTAACTAAGGAAGCAAATGTGCCTTCACCCAAGGCATGTAATTGTGTGGGTTTCTCCGAAAACTCCACTACATACCATTTCGATCCTCTACCATGCTGCCAGCGACACAGACAGTGTGACGGACAGGAACGTAACTGCCGTATCTGCATCTCCATTTCACCAAACCGTTGAACAATTATTCGACGAAACCAACATCAATCAAGACAGCGGATGCAACATGCAGCCAAGAAGCCAGAAGAGTTACGAGCCTTTAAACAATCCCAAGTCCGACCGTTCCTTTACTTCCAAAGAAAGCCACCAAGCATTCTGTGTCAGGTCCGCTACCACCCATTCATCCTCTGAAACAGCCTGCCTTTTCTGACACCGAAGCAATCCCTGCTGTAGCAGGAACGTCAGGTATTAAAACATCGGCAAAAATCAAGGTCGCTCGTCAACGTCCCGTCCCCTCTAAGACGCCGTGCTCAACATCCGTCAAAACTCTGAAACTGTCTCTACCATCTTCCACGGTACCACTTCCTTCGGCGTCCCTAGCCTCCCAAGTTCGTGTTTCATCTACGTCCCGTCCGAAGAGTTTTCAAACATTCTCTCCAGCGGACGTGCCATCCCCTTCTAAACCTGCTCTGTTCCCGACCGCACCAGTGCTTCGAACAGCAATCACTAGGGGTTTGCATCTTTCGGCCAGGGAACAAGAACATTTAGACTTCAACCTAAAATTTCTCTTTGAATACCTGGATGGGTTTGTCACGGAACTCAACACTCTTCGCTCCGCTCAGTCTGATAGTGCATCTTTACAAGAGACGGCAGCATCTGCAGAGGCCCTCCAATCAGCAAACACTCTCCTCCGTGCTGTGAACGAGGCATATTCTAACGAACTCGAGCTAATAATCCAGCGTTAGCGTTCCCTTCGCATAAATTATGCTCTGCTCCGCGCACGTAACGCTTGGGTCTCGCCAATTCCTGCTTCCCCACCTTGGAGGGCCTACTACTGTGCCCGTTCCCGTACTCGTCGCCTTAGACTTGGCCCATCCTCAACCACGGTCCGCTCGCCGCTTCATCCTCGTCCTGTGGACACGTCCTCATCACCTACCTTAGCCACACTTCACCAAGAAGCTCCTTCGCTGTTACCATCTCCACTTCGCGATCCCTCGTCCACAGCCTGTGATTATCACACCCCGGATGACGATCCACCAACATCAGCCTCCGCGTCTCCTGTTATACTCTGGAAGGAAGCATTTGCCACGAACCAATTTAAGAAAATCTCATCGTATTCAGTGTGGCAAACGATAACGCTCCAAGCTTTATCCCTGTCTTCCACGGTATCACTGGAACTTCATCGCATTCAACAGACATGATGCCATGCTCCCCGTGCCAAGGCAAGGCTTCAGGAGTAGCGTTGGGATTTCGTGTCCTCCCCTAAACATCAGTTTTTTTTCATCCGTCTCTTGCTCATTTACGGCCTTATTGGCGAGGGTTCCGCTTCATTCACGTCCCATGAGAGAACGGTACAATCGCGATCCTCGCCTCCCTTTTAGGAACTTGTCTTCACAAAATCAACTTTATCAATCTACACCTTCAACTCCCTACGCAGCACCTGGCTTCCAACGACCAACAGCTCTTTTTCCTCAGAAAAATCAGTTAAGATCTTTCCTACTACCTCACTAACCAGCTGTCTGCATTATGATTCAACTCCGAAAATAGGTTCCACCTTCTGTGTTTTACACAATCCATCTTACGGACACCGTCCGCCTCTTGCATCTGCCGCAGTTCGTCCCATCATGCGTTGACCTTTCTCCATCATCCATCTTTCGGACATCATCCACTCTTCACATTCACAGATCTACAGAAATATTCGTCATCCGCCTGTCCGCTTCACATGCCTTCCATTGTCCGTCCTACGGAAGATATCCGATCCTCACTTCTACCAGTACTTTTTGCAACGCCACGCACCATCCGCCTGTCCGTCTCACACATGGGAGCACCATCTTCCCAGCAAGGTAAGCGATTTTGGTATTTTTTTTTTCTGATTTCCTATCTTGTACCCCACGGTGTTAAGACCCCTGCATGGGGTTCCTTCTGCTTCCTTAACCTTTACTAGATTATGACAATTTACCGCACTGCCAGACCTCACTTAGGATGTAACCCTTTCCGAAACAACGGATCGCTCCACAGCCCGCGAATAGTTTCGGCTTTAGTGAAATTGGTCTAGGACTCCGGGTTGTCTTCGCCAGGGATTAGTACCGGGGATGCCGGCTTGTACACAAGGGGAAAGCGAACGTAGCCCTCCTCCGAGGTGACAAAGTCTGCTATAAAAAACAGGTAATTTATATTTTCGTCGGCTATAAAAAGACTAAAATTGCTGGCCCTGCGCCTGCTTAATTTTAGTTTTTATTGCCTAACCGGAAATATACATTACCTTAAGTCCCACCTAGGCCCTCCCCTCCATAGTCTAGGTTCTGGGTGAGGAGAAATAATGCCATCGGACGGTTGTGCCGAGTGTATATAGCCAGCCTAATCCTGCGCATGTGCAGTGGTACAAGCCCGGCTGGGAAGCCAACTTTCAAGCTTTTAGGGGAATTAAAGCTCAAAAGGAGGGAAACTCGATAAAAAAAACAGGTAATGCGTATTATCGGTTAGGCAATAAAAACTAAAATTAAGCAGGTGCAATTTTAGTCTTTTCATCTCATGAACAAAGCGAGTTGGCCTTTTTTTTATTAAACTACGATGTTAAGGATCACAACTATGAAGGGGGGTGGGGGTGGGTACGAAGTGTATAGCACAGATTAAACATTGGGTTTTGGATTGTAGTGGTATGCAGATCTTTTTAGTGCTATTTAATTGAAGGAAAGCTAGTTGTTTGCATTCGGATTTTGTAGTCAAGGTCGGAGTTTCGGTTAAGATTCTGAGCAAAATAAATACAACAACTTTAGGGTCCGTTAAAATTAAAAGGTAAATACTATTAAAGGTATACTATTAAAAGATTAAATATACTAGCATAGGGAAATGCTAAAACACTTTCAAATGTGTTTAAAATTACCAGCAGATAATGGAGTTTGAAGTAGCCGGATATTTTTCCTAGTATTTGCGTGCACTCGAACAAAATAAATATAACGCTTCAATGTGTTTGTCTGTATCCTACATATATGTGAGGTTAAGTACCCAAAGGCAGCCCCTCCTATTACATAGCTAAGCTAGTGGATGTAGGTTTTTTGCCTAAAAGAATCAACGAAAAGTAAATACAAATGTACAGGTTTCTTCAATAATGGCGACCGAAAGTTGTGAGCGCTGCGGCCCAGTTTGAGACGTTTTTCAAATGGAAGCTGTGAAATAAATTGATGGAATTTTCAAGTTCTGTTTCCGTGGAAATGAAGCTGAAGTGTAGGGCTATTAAGGGCTGCAAAGTTTGGTCGATTTGGTCCATTATTGGTGGAGTTATGCATGGTGAAAGACCGAGGTCTTTTTGGCACTTGGGCTCTCAAGAAAAAAAAAAGTGTTCCTCGAGGTTTTTGATTTTTGGAGTCTGGGTATCCTCTCCAATCCGCCTGGAGTGCAGGACTTCACTACAGTTAAGTACAAGGAGAACTGAGCCTTTACATGTAAAAGTCTGAAAATACTTTGCCTTATTTGGTATTTTCGTTAAAAATGCTCTACCTACCAAACTAACTACAGTTTCTTTTTACCACTCAGCTAGCCCTCAGGCACTTTCACATAAATGATCACAACACCGGGCGGCCATTATTCATTTCTTCGTTTGACACGGACACACATGCCTGGTAACGCTCGCAAATTTGATTTGTTACTTAGCAGGTTTTTATTGCGAGTCATGATCTCTCCAAGGGCAAAGGATATTTCTTTAGGGAACTGTGGTCATCGCTTAACCCCCTCTGACCGTCGCGAGGAATATATGAAACGTTGCGAAGTAGTTTTCACACGTGAACATGCGAATTCTCCAACGCAGTTTTGGCACCGTCAATCCATGAATCGCCAAAAGTGCCTGTAACAGCATGTGTATCCACAGCCTTTGCCTTATCAAATGCCGAAATATGTACTGATTTGATGCTGACGAGTTTTTACTTAGTTTACTGTTATTACACTTTTGTGTTAAGCATAGCTCGTTGCCTTCGGTTCGGGACGGAGATATATTCTTTCTATCACCACGAGTTAGGAGCTTACATCTAAACTAAGTACTGCAAATTCTCCATTTATGGCCGGGTCCTCAATTGTAGCCGGGTGTTTTCCCTGTCATGAATTGGTAGTAGCTGGTGTCTAGTTGTAGCCGGGTGTCTAATTGTAGCCGTGTCAAAATGGCTTGATTAAAAAAAAAAGTTACCGCCATGTTTACATTTATCAAAGAGTAATGGTAAAAGCATTTATGTGACCGTTTTTAATGTCAAGACACATGCTCTACTTGTATTGATACTGTAATTTTCCTCTCTAAATCTTGAAGTAGCTGGTATCTAGTTGTAGCCGATCTCCAATTGTGGCCTTCTATTGCGCATACGTCGGCGCAGGCCTCACTACATAAGTGCTCCCGTTGGATCATTTGTCATCTTTCTTCCTGTCACTTGGCTCTCCCATCTACTGCCATCCTCGGTTACCTTCTCTCGGTTCCTTATCGTTCCCATGGCCTCTCTGGAACCATCGAATCCTGCGACCGAACACGGGGCTCTGCTACAGCAAGACACTGTTCCTTCCATCCATACCGATGGGTACACAGTTCGGGAAACCCAGGAGGTTTCCTCTTCACCATTCGGTCTTCGCGGTTGTTCCAACTCCACGTGTCGTTCCCCGTCAGCCGATGTGCACAGGTGTTTCTACTCTGACTAAATTTTCTCGCCCACGTCACCTATCTGGCGACAAGATGTATGACAAGATTTAGATTAGGGGTTTGAATAACATCTCTGTAATGTGTGGTGCAGTGGCAACCCAGACCACTGCACTGTGACTGAGGTTGGCGCTAATGACCAAGTTGTCGACGCGCCATTAAGCCTCAATCCCCCCCCCCCTATCTGGTCTTCATTCTCAAAGCCTCTCCGGTTCCCCGGACTCCTTCAAGCACCGTCTCCTGCCGGCTCCCTGTGGTGCTTCGCAGTTTACTCGGCACCTCCTTTCATTTTTCGGTTGCCAGAGTACCACGCCCACGGCTGTTTCTTCCGAATGTGCCTTCTCTGTGACATTGTCCCCGGCAGTCGCACCACCCCCTCAGCACCGCTTCCCTCCCGGTGCCTTTTCCACGCTTCCGACCCGCTGCTCCTATGCCGTCAAGCTCAACACCATTCCCTCTTCCATCACAGTCCCCAGCTTCCGTCCATCCTAGAAGAAAACGAAGCCCAAACCTACAACAACACCAACAGTCTCCATGGTTCCACCAAAACCCTTGTCCTCTAAATTGAGAGCTAAATCAACACCAGGCAGCCACACAAAGAATGTGCAGTCACCCTGTGCCACCACTTCTTCAAGCAGCCAGTCCAGCATGTC